>JBBPND010000221.1:0-17428 GCA_038090655.1 Gastroboletus turbinatus
ACTGACTGGATCACCGCCAGCTCTCTGGATCACTGACGCAAAAAGGGGTCGAGAGGAACCTCTTGATCCTGGCAGAGCAGATTCAGGAGCTTGACCTTCGTTGAGGAGAACGAATGCAAGATGTGCTGGATGAACTAGAAGAGTGTCGAACGCCATGGTCTGATAGTGAGGGAAATCAGTTACCTTGCGCATTTGAATAGTCTCTGGCGAGCTGGACAGCAGCAGCTATCGACTGCCTCGTCTTGTCTGTAAGATTGTCGAGGTTCATGGTTGAGACGGTGATGGTCGGAGCTGAGAGAAAGGGGGCACTACTATATACGATATCAACCCCTCGTGTCACAGTCACGTCCCCATTTACCAGCTGCAGATGTTCATCACTACCTGGCCGGCGGATGCGGTCGAGTTTTGCCCCCATAACGGCTTGCAAGATATCTTTGTCTGTGGAACATATAACCTAGAGTCCACCCAGACCAGAAATACAGTTGATGACGGCGCCGATGATGCGCCGACAGCACCAAAAGTTATTCAGAATCGACGAGGCAAATGCTTGGTTTTTCGACTATCATCTGCCGAGGGGAACGCCCCGTGAGTTCATATTCTCCCTTCTATCGAGGTCACCTTACAGTTTATATCAGTTCGCAAATCCAAGAAATCGATTTGCCAGCGGTTCTTGATCTGAAATGGTGACTATCCATTCTCACGAGATGGACTGTATCACTCACATTACAAGGTGTCATAGATCGTCTACGAGCACTCCGGTCTTGGGCATCGCTGATTCTGAAGGGAACGTATCTTTGCGTGAATGGCTGGCCCATGAGGTGTCTATCACCCCACTCATCCCATCCTGCCAGAAATTTTGTGATGATGGTCTTCGGTCAGAACAGGTTGGCTCCACTCCAGCGCCTATCCTGTGCCCCGAATGATGTCCTGTGTCTCTCCATCGACTGGTCAAATCGCCGATGTCCAACAAAGTGCGGGCAAGCCTTTCTCACCGAAATCATCGACGAGTGACGGATGTTAATGCAGCGGCCTTGGCAACCTGATCATGTCGCTATCAGATGGGACATTGTCGCTCCTCAGGCCATGTTCCCAAGGAGAGCTTATTGTCTCTGACAAGTGGCATGCCCATGACCACGAGCCGTGGATCGCGGCGTGGAATTACTGGGACAACTCCATAATTTACTCGGGTAACAACTTTACTTCACATAATCGCTTATAATGATCTCTCATCCCTTGGATCAGGCGGGGATGATCTCCAAATGAAAGGCTGGGACGTGCGACAAGGTTTTGATCGGCCCTTCTTCGTCAATAAACGGTATGCAAAGACGAAGCAACTAGCATATTCAGAAAGCTAAGCCGGATAATTGCTCAGGTTCGATGCGGGGGTGACTACAATCCAAAGCCACCCACATATAGAACATTTAATTGCTGCTGGAAGGTACGTCGCGCTCCACGGAGCTTGGGGCAAAGTTGACACTTGTATAGTTATGACAACAAAGTTCGGCTTTTTGACACACGCAAACCCTTGAAACCTCTAGCAGATGTGGACGTCGGAGGTGGAGCCTGGCGGGTGAAGTGGCATCCATCCGCCGAACGCAAGCACGACCTCCTTGTTGCGTGCATGCACGATGGTTTCAAAGTCGTCCACTTTCACCCTTCGAGTAATGGGTCGGAAGAAAGTTTACTCGCGGACGGCATTGGTCACGAGATAACTAAAAGATTTGACCAACACGAATCTCTTGCTTACGGAGCTGATTGGTCTTTTCAGCATCGTCGGGATGGAGGCGACACCCTGATTGCAAGTTGTTCGTTTTACGATTGTGCGCTACATCTCTGGAGTGGGTAATTAGAGAATGGACTGTCCTGTTACATTCGTTATTATCGCTTGTGGGTGACGAGTGTTGTTTATGGTCAGTGGGAATCAATCCTTGTGGTAAACGGAATCAGTGAATACAGGAATGGACGAATCCACAGGCGTTGGAGGACATGTAGCAATTGCTCTCCTCCGCTTTTTCCAGAAGCCAGCATCGGATCCTTTCATGACGAAAGCCAACGTCCATTTCGACAGACCTCTTAATGACTCCGGTTGGTGGACAGACAACGTCAAGAGCGATGCCAAAGACAAGATAAATGTTAGGCTACATCGTTGTGCTTTCAGAAGCGAATTATCGAGTCATGCGTGAACTCACCATTCCACAAACTGGGATACTGGATGCCTACTGTGCAACCATCTTTCCGATATCGAAGCCCTTAAAGCTTTTGGAAGGACGTAAAGCGCCATCTCCCCTCTCCTCCTTGCATTCTCGATCCAGATGCTCACCCCACAAACAAGCGAACCTAGGAGAGTACAACCGTAAGGACCATCCCACACGTCGTGCGAGATCCCAGGGAAGAGCCGAGCTAGCACGAGAGTGCGGGTAAAGCAGACTGCGAACCAGTACGAGGAGAGGAACGTTGAAAGAAAGGTTGCACTTCGGATAGCTGATAGAAGTGCGGGTAAGGCACGACGGGGACACATGATTGAGCTGGGTTTGGTAAGGAGAATCGGAAGGAAATGGACCTGAAACATCGACGAACCCGGTTGAGTTACGAAGCCACACAAATGGGTACGCGGCGCAGACTTACAGGAAGATAGATGACAAGCGCTTCAGCGAACGCATATATGGCTCTGATAGCAACATTGGCAATGCAATTATTGTGAGGCCCAAACCTTGCACCGATACCGCCATGCACAAGCTCGCAGGGCAATCCCCCAATACCGCTTCGCCCATAAACCCCTAGCTCTTTCCACGCCTCGTTGGCGAGATTGCCCCCGTAGGCAGGCAAGACGGTGGGGTCACCCCATGATGGGGAACGTCCGAGTTCCTCGGCCAAGGGGCCAAGGATGTTGCGTTTTGCGGATGAACCGTGAATATACGACCACGTGCCTTCCCGTAGAGCGCGGAGGGCCTCCAACAATCGCTTGTCGATGTTGGCAAGAGAGTTGATCCTGTCGCAAGGAGGAATGTGATGTTGTTGCGGCGGAATAGATCACGAAATCATACCATTTTACATAGGAAGGAGGCAATCTAGAACCATGCATCAAGTCAGACGAGCCACGAGCCAAGTAAAAGCAACGTACCTATGAGGTTGATAGAAGAAACACCACATGATCCTTTGGAAGAGTAAACGACCCAAACATAGCAGAATGCACCGTCACGAACCTTGCGGAACTGGCCCAGAAAACAAGTGCATCCAAATGCGTCGCAACGTTCTTTTGCCACTCCTTGGCAAAGTCTTCGCACTGTTTGTCGAGCAACCTAGTATCTGGGGTATCGGGCGGTGTGAGGGGGGGACGTGACGCTACGCCATTGCGTGAAAGGGCCAGGACCCGTCGTGCAGCGGTCTGCCGTGCCTTTCGAAGGAGGAACGCCTGTACCGATGCGTCGAGTGCGCGAACGAGAAACAGTAAGCTGAGGTCCATGGTGGGCGACGCCGTTCCAAGCTGTCGACGCTTTTTCCATCGCAGGAGAGTGACCGCGAGCGTCGAGGTGACTACGTTTGCCAAAAATGCTCTCTGACATGGCGATAACTTGGAGTTGATGTAGTGTACCCAAGTCGGGGGGTGGGTGTATCGACGCTCCAGGAAGCCCCAGAGTCGTTGCAAGGTTGCTCCGCCCCCAACAGCGGTCGTAATCGCCAAGGCGAACCCAGTTGGTCGCAACTCCCTCGAGAGTGCGCGCCAAAAGACCCTTGCACGCGCCCCGAGACTCTTTGGATTAACCGCTGGTGCAAAAATGACTGGTAACAATACAGGACCAAGGGAGAGAGAAACACAGAGTGAATATGTGCGGAGTGCAATCTGCACGGGATGATCGGGGTCATCAGAGATATTTTCCATGACTGTAGCCAATGTCGCTTTCCATGACGGGATCGGCTTGGATGGGGGCGAGGATGGGGATGTCATCGGCTAGCCAAACTACTAGAGTACTAGGGGCCGAGTAAATATAAAATACTGTAAAATACTTCATGTGATTCTAGGACCGAAAGGAAAGAGCATAATATAAGTACAATCCTGAGTGTGGGAGAGGTATATCTTCCTGCGTCTCAGTCCCTGTCCAAGAGTTTGCCCAAGTCGTCGGCATAGCTCCAAAAATCAACGTCAGCCGCCGAAAAAGCACGTCCAAGACAACTTTCGAGGTCTTGCGCCAGCCCGGCCCGTCTCACGAGATCGACAAACTGGGCGCGTGAGTCCGGAAATACAAAGGAGTGGAGAATAGCCTCTCCCTGGGCCGCATGGGTGTTCTAGTCAGTCTGCAAGGGCGAAGAGAGCATACGTACATGAGTCCTAAGGATGGTGATCAGATGGACGAGGGGAGGGGGGTTCCCCTCAGGAATGACATCCGAGAGACGCTTTTCAAGAGCTTCTTGCGAGGATAGAGACGGAGCGTCGGACTGCTTGCCCTTTGCCTTGATGTCGGGTGGGTGTGCTGGTGCGCAAGGACCAAGCCACATTCGCCAGAGTTCGAGTTTGCGCCCGTCGCGTCCAAGCTGCCTGAGCAAGCGATAGATGTGTTGCCAGTCTTGTTCGCTTCCGTCCCACACGTGGGGTACGTGGTGATCGAGCTCAACCAAGGAGAGTTTGTGAGCAGGGGGTACGAGATAGGGCGAAGGAATGGAGGTATGATTGGCATTGTGTCCATGGGTATGGTTTGCGGGGCGCATCATGAGCCTGACCCAGCGCCTGCGTCTGACCCATGCGGCGGCGCCGAGTTTCCCTGTTTGGGCGTGCCAGTGACTATCACGGAAGCGCCAGTTGTATTCAAACCCGTCGTGCTGTACCTCGCCGAGGTCTGTTCGCATGTCAATCATCCAGGCGGTGGATACCCAGCGCCAGGTACCGTCGGGGAGTGGGTAGTTGTCGAGGGAAAGGTTGGGGTGGGAAGGACGGGAGATGTAAGTGTGGGGTAATGTGAATGGCTGTGGATCGGATGGGAGGAGGGAGAGAGGAGAATAGAATGGAGTGGAGAAGAGGGAGATTCTAGGGGGTGGTGAGCGAGGAAGAGGTGAGGGGTGGGAATGATGGTACCCCCTCTGGTTTTCGTACAAGATGGCCCAGCGATATAGGTTCTTGTCATGTTGGGGGTGAGAGAGGCGGGCATCGTCGATGTGTATGTCGTCTGCGGGGTGGTCGGTGGAGGGAGGGGATAGAGAGATGGCATCTGGTTTGGAAGGGGGTGATGGGAGAGAGGGGAAGCGAGGAAAGGGGGATTTGTGGAGGAGACGACGACGTGCAGGGTCGGCGGCGGCGGGGTCGTCCGCACGCATGTGTGGAAGGGGGGACATGTGTGGAGTAGGAAATAAAAGAGGAAATGCGTTGGGAGTGTGCGACTCTCATGATGAACATGTTGACCCAGCTCGGCAAACTTGGCGCACGCCGACTGGCACAGCGACGGGGATACACGGTGGTGGGAGGGGCGAGGACGAGCACATGCCCGTCGTGCGGGGCAGGGCTGCCCACTGCGCTGCCGGTGTGTCCGAGGTGCAGGTACATTGGGAGGGTGCACGAGACAATCACACACCACGAGCTGCTCGGGCTGCCATACGGGCCGAACCCGTTCGTGGTCGACACGGGCGATCTGAAGCGGAGGTTTCTCGATGCACAACGACTGTGTCACCCAGACGGGTGGGCGACGAGGAGCGAGGTAAGGTATTCTAGACTAGTGGCAACGTGAACTAAAACGGTACTAAGGGAGACAAGGATGCAGCGTCGGCTGTGTCGAACGCGGTGAACACGGCATACAAGACGCTGCTGTCGCCGATGGAGCGAATTACGTATGTGCTGGGGCGGAACGGGCAGGAGGTGGGTGAGGCGGAGCAGGTGGACGACATGGAGCTGATCATGGAGGTGATGGAGGCGAGGGAGGCGATTGAGCGGAGTGGTGGGGATGGTCTCGGGAGACTGAAGGATGCCAACGACGGCAAGTGTGTTTAGCGTGGTGTCTGTGTTGTGCTGAGCGATTTCCAGACAAGATGCGGGGTGCGATGGGGATGATCAAGGACGCGGTCGGCGGGGGTGACTGGACGGGGGCGAAGAGGTGGGCGGTGCGGCTCAAATATCTGGTGGGCATCGGGGACGCGATCCAGCGGCGGGCGGAGAATGCCGGGTAATAAAATAGAGCAAGACTCGTCCCCAATATTTTTTACTTTATGTTGTCTATTCGGCGTTGGTCGATCGTGGCCATGCAACGATCCTCGAACAAGCGGCCATTCACGACTCCTCCTCCCAGAAATCGTCCCGGAAAACTCCAAAAGATTGCCCAAATTCCCCTCAAGGGCCCCCTCCACGACGCGCCCTACATCGAAAACACCTTTCGCCAACAGACCCCCACCCGACCCCCACTCAAGTCTTCTCTCCTCGACAACCCAAAGTCACCCGTCGCTAACTTTGCCGCCCTCTTCTCCATCCCTCTCAACTACCAACTCACCCACCTCTTCGACTCTGCTACCGACCGTCCCATTTTCCGGTCCGTCCTCTTTTCCCCCTCTCTCCCCTCGCTCACCCCTCCACAGCTGCTCCCTCCTCCTCGACACCGACCCCAAAATCACCGCCATAGGTGACCATCCCGACAAAAAGTCTGCAGAGCGTCTCTGTGCCCTTTCCGCCCTCTACCAGCTCCACCACCACGGTTTGGTCTGTACCCTCCATCCTCCCCGCACTCTCCAACTGACCCGTGTCCAGCTTGACAAGTCATCCAAGTCTGCCCCCCCTGCCCCAACCCCACCGTCACAGCGCACCCTCTCCGATGGCACCCTCGTCTCCTATGAGCGCGCGCGCAGCTTCATGGACTACTACTGTCGTCTCTATGGCTTCCCCAAGCCTGACATCGACTACCAATACCTTCAACTCGAGCACGCCCATCCTACCTGGCAAGCCGTCATGTCCGTCGACGGTCGTCGCATCGGCATGGGTACTGCTTCTACCAAAAAGAACGCCAACATTCAGTGCTACCTCGACGTCGCCCAGTACCTCGAAAACTGCGACCCAGATCTTTGGAAGCGCTACCTCGCTGCCGCAAAGTCTGGAAAAGACCTCGGTCTCGCCCCAAAGGTCGCTCTTCCCGTCAGCAACTCCCTCGCCGACGATATCCAAGACCTTTGCTCCGATATAAAAAAGTCCATGCTCCACAGGAACAGACCCCCTTCAAACAAATCTACCACCCCTCCTCACCCACTCCCCCAACGTCCCTCATATCCTCGTTACTATCCCCCTCACCTCGCTGCCATCAAGTCCGCAGAACTCAACAACAGACGCCAGGCATATCTCCATGATCCATCCACTGAGAAAATCAGAACCATGCGCGCCGCCCTACCCATCTACACCCGTTCCCAAGACCTCCTCTCCCATATCTCCAACAATGACGTCACCATCTGCATGGCCGCGACCGGTTCCGGCAAAACCACACAAGTCCCTCAGCTTATCCTCGACGAGTATATTGATCGCGGCCAAGGCACACACTGCAACATCATTTGCACACAACCTCGTCGTCTCGCAGCACTCAGTGTCGCCGACCGCGTCGCAAAGGAGCGAGGCGAGGTCGTCGGATGCGGCTCCGTTGGTTACAGCGTTCGTTTCGAGTCAAAACTGCCCGAAGAACACGGTTCCATCACTTTTTGCACCATCGGTGTCTTGCTCAGACGTCTCCAGTCTGCCATGTCAGAGGGTGGTATCGTAGCCGCGAAACTTGACCAGGTCACTCATATTTTGGTCGATGAAGTCCACGAACGGGACGTCGACACGGATCTCCTCCTCGTCGTGCTCAAGCGCTTAATGGAGGACCGCAAGACACGTAACCTCCCTCTCAAAGTCGTGCTCATGAGCGCCACCATCGACCCACGTTTATTCCAAGAATACTTTCCTGACGCAGCCGGTAACGACGCGACGGTGATCCAAGTCCCCGGTCGCACCTTTCCTGTCGCCAGATTTTTCTTGGAGGACTTTCTCGGTGACATGAAGGCGCAACCCCAGTTCAACTGGGTGTTCACCGACGAATCTGTCTCCAGGTATCTCGGACGGGAAGAGGCGTACGCTCAGCGCAATCACACCGCCCTTCCGTCCCTTCCATCATCGTCTCACCAGCCCGCGCTGACCGATGATGAACTAGAACTACCTGCCCCTCTCGTAGCTGCCACTGTCTCGCACGTCCTCCAACAGTCCGATTCCGGTCATGTTCTCGTCTTCCTGCCCGGATGGGAGGAAATTTCGTCCGTGCAACGATTCTTGTTGAATGGTAGGCTTCCGCTCGATTTTGGCGATCAAAGCAAGTATAATATCCACGTCCTCCACTCGACGATACCCCTTGCGGAACAGCAAGTCATTTTCGACCCCCCTCCCAAGGGTGTTCGTCGTGTCATCTTGGCAACGAACATTGCCGAAACCTCGGTCACGATTCCAGACGTTGTCTACGTCATCGACACTGCCAAGATCAAGGAATTGCGGTTTGATCCCGATCGACATATATCCTCCCTCGTCTCGGCATGGGTTGGCTCATCAAATCTCAATCAGAGGGCCGGACGCGCGGGCAGGCATCGCCCTGGAGAGTACTTTGGTCTCTTGAGCAAGACTCGCGCCGCAAATCTTCATCCACATCAGACGGTCGAGATGAAGCGTGTAGACCTGAGCAATGTCGTTATGCATGTCAAGGCCTTGAGCTTCCCTGGAATGGAGGTTGAAGATGTTCTCGCAGGAACAATCGAGCCTCCTGCAGCCGATCGTGTTGCGGCAGCCATGAAAGCCCTTCAGATGGTGGGCGCTTTGGACCATCGGAAGAACCTGACATCGCTTGGTCGTGTCCTCCTCCAACTGCCAGTAGATGTACAGATTGGCCGTTTGGTCCTGTATGGCGTCTTCTTCCGTTGTCTCGACAAAGCGCTGACCCTAGCTGCCATCCTCACAAACCGAGATCCCTTCATCTCGCCTATACATCTCAAAGCAGAGGCAGCTGCTGTCAAGGCCAGATGGTCTCCAAGGGAGTTCAGATCCGATGCATTGACGATACTGAACGCTTACGATGCGTGGCACGAGATGTACCGCAATGGCGAGCATGGACGGGCGTCCCGGTTCTGCACTGACAACTTTCTCTCCAAGTCAACGCTGGTACTGATTACCAAAGTTCGAGGGCATCTCCTGCAATCCCTATATCAGGCCGGGATTATTGACGCGGCTGAAGGAGGTGTGTATGGTCGAGCACGCGACCGCGAATGGACGGTGCCACCCGCACTCAATGCCAATGCACATTCCCACCCCTTGCTTGCTGCCCTCGTTGCCGTTGCGACCCAACCCAAGTTTGGTGTCCGAACGGGCGAGATGACATTGCGCACGCAGCACGACAAGGTCTGGCTTTTCGTCACTGTCGTCGTGCCATGTCAACTGATCGGATCTCCATAGCTGACCTTCATTCATCCGAGTAGTGTGAACCACCGCAAGCACATCAGATCGTCAGAAGATGACACCTCGTTGCTCCAGGGAGAGAAGCAACTATATGCGTACGCAGAGAAACGGCAGAATCTCACCGTCGCAGGCCAAACCCCGCAAATGTACCTCATCAACACGACACGTCTCGATCCTATGACCTATCTGTTATTTGGTGCGAACGATATTCAAGTCACTGAACGCGGGCTAGAATGTGATGAATGGTTGCCCATCGTCGGAAACTTGGATGTTCTGGATGATCTCCAGCGCTTGAAGACCATGATGGAGGCCTGCATGTTGCGGGTATTCGAGGGTATTCACATGAGCAAAATGCGCACCGGGTCCCACCTCGCGGGCATGCCCGCACGAGAGGACGAAGCGGGTGAAGAAGTGCTGAACGAAGACCTTTCTTTGTCTCCACGGGAATTATCAGATCTGGATTCAATCACGCGGGACATCGTGCGGGTACTGAACCGCTACAGCGATGAGCGGATGTCTACACAGTCCGCGGCTAGTTCTCGGAATGCAACGCCAATGGCGTCCCCCACATTCTCCACCAGCAGACTGCCTGGATCCAGGTCGGGATACTCGACACCTTTCGGTGTTGGTTCCGCATACAACTCACGACCTAGCACACCAAGTCGGCTCTCGCGTAGTTTTTATTCATAATAGACTGGCATCGCGGACAGCATTCATCATCATCATAGACGCACATCCCATCTCTATTATCCGTCATGTACTCTAAAATCTCGTTCTAATGTGCGCTGGAATCTACTAGTAATGAAACTTGAAAGCTTGACTAGTGTGGAGTTGTTTACGTTGCGCCTTATGGACATCAACACACCAGTGCTAGTGATCCCTGTCCAACTCAACGACTTGCCCAACACACTCGTAACTGAGCATCTGCAGGGCAAACTACTACTGACGAGTTCAATTCATCACAAAAATATTCCATCCAGCGACTCGCTTCAATCCTGCAATCATGGCTGCCAACATGCGGGGTTTGACCCAGGTGAGTCTCGTCCGTCCTGCCAACACGGCTTCCAACTGATGCCATCCAAGTTCATCGCGGACATCCGTGGGGCACGGGTCCGCGAATTAGAAGAGAAGAGGATAAACAAGGAGATGGCGAATATCCGCAAGAAGTTCAAAGGTCTGACCTCTTCTGGTACAATCGCATCCTCCGGGCTCACAGGGTATTCCCAGACGGAAACCTTGATGGTTATCAGAAGAAGAAGTAAGCTCAGGAGCATCACCGTCCATTCCACGTCCAATCTGAATTTGCGCTTCTCCAGGTATGTTGCGAAGATCATCTTCACGTATATACTGGGCTACAAGGTCGATGTTGGTCACATGGAAGCCGTCAACCTCATATCGAGTTCCAAGTATTCAGAGAAACAGATTGTATGGTCTCGAGCGTTTCCGTTCTGGATGGCATCTCACACCGATGTCGGCAGGGATACCTTGCTGTTACGCTCCTCATGCACGAGAACTCGGATTTCCTCCGTCTAGTCGTGAACTCGATACGAAAGGATCTGGACGAGAACAACGAGGTCAGCAACTGCCTTGCTTTGCACGCAATCGCGAACGTTGGTAGCAGCGAGATGGCAGAGGCTCTTTCGGAGGATGTACACAGACTTCTCATTTCACCGTGGAGTTCATTCCCTCTCTCTTTTCAAATTTGACCACTAATCGTATCACAGGACTTCTCAGACGTTCGTTAAGAAGAAAGCAGCGTTGACACTGTTGCGACTGTACCGCAAGCATCCTGAAGTCATTCCTGCGGCAGAATGGGCGTTGCGCTTGGTATCCATCATGGATGACCCGGATTTGGTACATTTTCAACCCGTCTTTCCTTACATATATCTGACATTCAACCCTTAGGGTGTTGTTTTATGCGTGACAAGTCTGGTTATGGCCCTCGCCCAAGACCATCTCGACGCCTTTGCGGTATGTTACACCAAGGCTGTTGATCGTTTGTACCGCGTGAGTACGTCATGCTATCGTACCTTGAGAGTGGATTCATATTTCCGTAGTTGGTCATCCAACATGAGTACTCGGCAACGTATGCCTACTACAAAGTTCCCACTCCGTGGTTACAAGTGAAGCTCCTACGACTTCTACAGCATTACCCCCCGACGGGTGCGTGTCAGTTGCCTCTACGAAGCATGTTACCCAACAGAATCTACAGGGGACCCCACACTTCGCAATGCGTTGAACGAGGTTCTTCAGACGGTCATGAATAACAGTGCCGAACCTTCAAGAAATGTGCAGCATAACAATGCCCAGCACGCAGTCCTTTTTGAAGCCATCGGTCTCGCCATTCACTTGGACACCAACTCACCTTTGGTGGACACAGCTGCTGTTCTCCTCGCTCGCTTTATCTCTTCCAAGGAGACAAACGTTCGGTACCTCGGTTTGGACACGATGGCTCATCTCGCAGCGCGCGCAGATTCCCTCGATCCCTTGAAGAAACATCAGGGCACCATAATCCTGTCCCTTCGCGACAAGGATATTTCTGTTCGGAGACGTGCCCTGGATCTACTCTACAGCATGTGTGACGTCGATAACTCGGAATTGATCGTCGGTGAACTCCTCCGATATCTCAAGGTTGCAGACTACGTATTGCGAGAAGAAATGGTACTCAAAATTGCCATTCTTACTGAAAAATATGCCAGCTCCTACAAATGGTATGTCGATACCATATTGCAGCTTATCAGCGCTGCTGGTGACCATGTTGGAGAAGAAGTGTGGTATCGAGTGGTGCAGATTGTTACCAACACAGAGGACCTTCAGCAGTATGCTGCGAGAGTTGTCTTTGAGCATCTCAAGACGCCTGCCGCGCACGAGAGTCTGGTCAAAGTGGGAGGTATGATATACAGCTCGCAATCGCGTCGTACCTCTGACTGTCGGCGTAACAGGCTATATCTTGGGCGAATATGGCCATCTCATTGCAAATGAACCGGGATACAGCCCCATCGAACAGTTTCAAGTACTACATTCGAAATCGCAATTCTGCGTGGCCGCCACACGCTCTCTCCTCCTCTCTACTTATATCAAATGGGTCAATGTCTTTCCAGAAATCAAGCCCCAGCTGGTCAACATCTTCGAACGTTATAGGCATGTTCTTGATGCCGAACTCCAACAGCGTGCCTGCGAGTTCCATGCGCTCGCATGTCGATCAGATGATGACGAAGTACTGCAGAATGTTTGCGAGGAGATGCCTCCGTTCCCACCTCGGGTCAGTGGATTGATGAGTCGACTGAATCGCAAACTTGGTGATACGGAGGACAAGCGGACCTGGATACATGGGGGAAAGGAGATCAACCTCGAGCGCCAACTAACGAAACGGCAAACGACCAAGAGCAAAGACGCGCCCGTGAACAGTTCGGCTACGGCCTCGGGCACTCCGGATGCGAATGGTGTGATGAACTCGCTCGCAGGCCTTGATTTGTCTACGACCAGTCATCCCCCAGAGTCCGAGGCAGTCCCCCGGCTTACCATCGGGCCCGGCATCGACAAATGGTTCAACAAGCTGACGTATAGCGCCGAAGGGGTACTCTACGAAGATGTCCAGATACAAGTTGGTATCAAATCAAGATTCCAGGGCCACTTCGGGCAGCTCGCCATATATTTTGGAAACAAGGTTTCCGCTCCTCTCACATCGTTCACGTCCGTTGTTCATGTCAGCGACCCGGATGCGCTCTCCGCTACATTTGCTAAAATCCCCCAAAACGTACTTGCCCCCCGTACTCAAAGCCAACAAATCTTACACGTCGAGTGCAAGAAGGTGTTTACTTCGTTCCCCATCTTGACAGTGTCCTTCCTGGCGGGAGCGCACCAATCCATCTCAATGCGACTGCCGATCACGGTTACAAAGTTCTTCGAGGGTGTTAAATTTGGGCAGGCAGATTTCTTTGAACGTTGGAAGTTGATTGGGGGGCCACCGAGGGAGTCTCAGGCTGTTGTTCCATTATCATTGGACAACACGGGCCACATTGATCTCGCACGGAATCGACAAATGATCACCGGTAATCATCTGGAGATCCTGGAAGACATTGACCCTAATCCGAACAATCTTGTTGGAGCCGGGGTTCTCCACACCTCTGTAGACGGCAAGGTTGGGTGCTTGCTTCGCCTTGAGCCGAATCGCGAAGCAAAGGTATGTTTTTTTTGACTGCGTGCACAGTTCGCTCAATACTGACTGGTGTGTAAAAGTTATGTCGCATCACAGTCAGGAGTACTTCAGAAGACGTGGCAGCCGAAGTCCGGAAGGCCGTGGAGACTGTACTCAAGACAGACTCATAACGGTCATCATTCACTCCAAGGATTCCATGGCAATAGTAATATCCAAAATATGTATAATACAGACATAATATATCCCCAGCAGCTTGGAAAATAGTAGAAATAACAGAATGAAGAGACAGTTACATAGTTATTAGTTTGGGTCAGGGCCCTTGTATCATCGTCGAATCAGAAAGCCGTTGAAAAGGTTCTTGGTTTTTTTACCAGATTCATTCAATGCGGCTGCCGATGATGTATCCGAATTCCCAAGTAATTGCACAGAACGCGAGGGGGTATGTGGCTGCTCAGCAGGATCGCACATCAAGGTCGAAATTGAATCGGTTGATATCGAATTGGGCCGCAAGAAGCGCGACCGGGTGAGCGTACGTGGCACCCGTTCCTCGAAAGACGTCGGAGATCCGCGCGAAGAGATTTCGGGGACAGAACCTCGTCGGAAGACAGCATGGTTGCCAGAAGCAGGATTAAGGGAGGGGAAACTATCAGGTAGAGGGTAGGAGCTGGGCAGAAAAGGCAGGTCGGACGATGAAGGAGAAGTAGAGGGTCGAAATGATTGTGAACGAACACGATCAATAGGAGATGTGGGAGAGGGTGGGGAGTGAGGAGTTTTATCCAGCAAGCGGTGTCGATGAACATCCCATCTCAGAGCGACCGGATGGGATTCAACGGTGGCAAGCTGGCTGACACGGTTTAGGGTGATTTCTTCTACTTCCAAGCACCGGGAACATAGATCGGACAAATGGTCGCTTTCAGCCGAGTTGGGTTTTGAACCAACGTGTCTTGCGCTGCGCATCAAGGATGAACCGACGCACGCAAGGTGTCTCGGTATATCGAGGACGTGGGGAAGAAGGGGGATAGCCTCTCTCTCGAGAATCGGGATGGTTGACCCCCGTTGGTGCAAGGAATTCACGACTTTGAGCCGTTGATGGCTGAAAGGGGGGTGGCCAGAGTGAGGGCTGTATGTATCATGGATTGGCGTGGAGACAACCAGAATGTAATCCACCATCGCTGAGAGATTTTGCTTAAGAAAACTCGTGATCCCACGCATGTATTCCTCCTTTTGCACGGTCTGAGCCATGTGTCCATGTTAGCTGTATTCAAGGAGATACGAGGTTCGCAGCCTTACGACGTTGAGGTTGGCTAAACTCTGTATAACTTTAGCAATCAATGTGAGGCTACGCTGTACTGTAGCGCTGGGTAGTCCTGCGTGATGTCAGTTTGTGTTCTAGTAGGTAGACAATTGGATTACCTGGCGTTAATCCAAATAGGTGTGGATGAAGGATAGCAGGTACGATGAAGCGAAGGAAACAGAAAGCGGAGACACTCTGCCGGGGAAGCTCTCTGTTCTGGGTGTCCTGTCCATCTTTCTTTTTATACCGATCCTCAACAAGCTTTCGGATGTGTTCAAACAACCTGCGCATTTCACTGAGCAGCGACCACGTCAGTGAAGAAGTGGTGCGTTTTGGACGAGTACATACTGAGGGCAATCGTCCCTATGGGCGTAGATGGAGTCCCATGTTGTCTGACACCACTCCACCAACTGTTCAACCCCACGCTCGACGTCCTTGGGACTTTTGCCGCTACGATTTGGGTCGACTTCAATAGTTATTTTTTCGAGGCAAATTTGACGAATGATTCTTCCAATGCTCGCCTCCAAAAACCCCTTCCCGTAGAAAGCCATTGCAAGTTCCATCGTCTTCGTAAATATAGTATTGCCTCGAAATAGTGTACTGTGTGCTGGGAAAAACGGTTAAAAGAGACACTTCCGGAATGAAAAATAAGTCTTACAGCTGGGAGTTCCGTCCACTTCACGATCCGCATATTCTGTGATATGTTGGACGAGGACGCCCTTGGCAATGGCGATGAACATCAATTGTTCGGACAAGGTACGCAGTTGGAGCTTGCGCTCGAAGTCGTTCATCCACTCCAAAACGTTGCGTGTATCGAGCACCTAAACGACAGGAACAATGGGTGGTCAAGCTGACCTCAGTGACAGCTTCATATCTCACCGTGAGTATACCAGAGTAGCTGGAATGGGGGAGAATAATCTCTCTGCGGTAGATGTTGAGCTACTTGGAAAGACACATACACGGACGACGCACTCGTCAACCTTGAGCTTCATGCGTATCTCACCGACCTGAATACCAGTCAAAATACCACTTGACTGTATAACAGGGAACCACCCCTCCACGTCTTCACCTCTGCGGAAATTAGTGAGAGCGATGCGGATAGAACCGAGGAGCGTCGGTTTCACAAGCCGCTTCTCCCTCCATAACAAGACTTCTAGAGTTTCAAAACGTGGCAAATCTGCAAATAAAAAGTTTTCATGCCAATCTGGTGAGCCTATCCCCTTCATCACGGTCGTTCGACCGCAGAGGCTGTCATTAATATGAATTTCGCAGAACACGTCCAAGTCAACGGGGTCAGACTCCATCCTGGAGTCTTCGGCAGGTGCTGAGGAATTTGCACTGGCATCGACGAAGGGCTTCTGATTGCCAAGGTTCCGTCCTTGCATCACAGTGAGCTCGACTTGCCGCCACATACGATACAGTCCGCCATCTGAAGGAATGTAATGTTGACCGTATATCTCGGCTCTGGCATAAGATCGAAGGAGAACGAGCCAAGTGTTGCAAGCATCTGTATCACCAAAGTGAAGATATATCTGTTCGGATCCAGGACCAGAACTCCATCGTTGCCCACTGTATTCCTGGGATCAACAGGGCAGAAAAAATGGATGGAAGATGAAACCGCACCCGGCAGAGCATATCCAGATACAATTCTTGCGGAGGAACAGCGACGGATCAGCGTAGCGAATGTCGGTGTGGTAGAGCATGTGCAAGTAAACTGTCTGATACAGAATTGTTTCCTTGACCACTTGTCAGTCAAGCGGGGATAACGACGATGAGGACGCCATACATCGACGTAGATATTCAAGAGGCAGCGGTCGTCTTCGTCCAATATCTTGCACGTCGCTGGCCGCCACTGGACCGACCCGGGAGGGGAGCGAGTGAGCGATATCCAGCTTGATTTCTCTATAGGACATGGCTTGGTGGGTACCACGGCTAATGGGGTGCATTGCGGACCTTTGATCTTCATGGGGACATCCTCTGCGAGGTCCCTGCGATCGACTTTGCGGCGTGAAACTGCGGGCTAGGGAGAGCGTTGAGTGAAGGTGAAAGGTAGGAGGGATGAGAGGACCTTGCGTAGGCCGACGGCTGCTGGAGAGGGGACGTAGAGCTCGGCAGAGACAATGAACTCGCGAGGGGGGACGTCTTCGGGGATGCGGGGCTCGTTGAGTGACATGGCGGGGACAGGCACCGCAAGGCGCTGGGCGGGGCGGGGTCTCTCAGTCTCGCGCACTCGGCATTCTCTAGATGCAGTTTCGCAGGTATCACTACTACAGCGTCAGAGTCCCCTCAAATCCAGCACAACAACACCTCCCCAACGGACACAACCGTAGTATCAACAGAAAAGAAAGCAGCCCCAAGAAAGATCTGGCGCTGAAAGCGCCGTTATGCAGAAAATAGCCTCGATCGCAAAGAAAGAAAGAACGCGACCAAGGCAGGGTAACATGACGACAACACGAACGACTGGACGTAGACTGTAACCTCTCAAGTGATGCGAAACAGCAGTAAATTAAACGAGTGTTTCCTGTACCAAGCCTTAAAAGAGCGT
>JBBPND010000222.1:0-17374 GCA_038090655.1 Gastroboletus turbinatus
CCCCAGGCCAACAACATGCCCTCGACATCCTCAGACGACAACTCGTGGACGAGGGGCATTTCGTGCCAGAGAGGATGGACGACGCCACGCTCCTCAGGTACGTCGTTGTGGTCCGTGCACACACACCCGCATCCATTCGTACATGGCGCGATCGACGTCGATGGACGATGCGATGTGTGCGCACGCGAGCCCTTTTTCAAAAAAAGGGGACAAACGCTCAACGCTCTTGCCCCGCTTCACACATAGATTCCTGCGCGCGCGCAAGTTTGACGTCGTCAAGACGAAAGCGATGTTGTTATCCGCAGAGCAGTGGAGGAAAGACCTTAACGTCGAAGACATTGTAAGGTAGGTCGTGCGCTTTTGTCCCTCTCCACTTTCGAAAAAGTCTGCCCGCCTTCTTTTCATTTTCATTTTCCTGATCCAATGCCGACAACGACCTCTCTTTCTAGGAATTTTGAATTCACGGAAAAGGAAGAGGTGGACAAGTATTACCCCCAATACTATCACAAGATGGACAAGGTACGTCGATCACCCCACCCTTTCAACGTCTCGCTCAACTCACCCGTCTCCGCCCCCCCATCCAGGACGGTCGACCTGTCTACATCCAACGTCTCGGCAAGATCGACGTCAACGCACTCAACGCCATCACGACCCAAGACCGCCAACTCCGTCGCTTCGTCCTCGAATACGAAAAATTCCTCACCGAACGTCTCCCAGCATGCTCCAAAGCAGTCGGTCACCCCGTCGAAACGTCGTGCACCATCATGGATCTCGCAGGCGTCTCCATCACCTCGTTTTATCGCGTCAAGGATTACGTCTTTCAGGCGGCCGGGATCGGTCAGGATCGGTACCCGGAATGTATGGGCAAGTTTTATATCATCAATGCGCCTTGGGCGTTTACGAGCGTGTGGGCGATGATCAAACCTTGGTTGGACGAGGTGACGGTGGCAAAGATTGATATCGTGAGCAGCGGGAACGTTAGAGAGAAGTTGTTGGCGCAGATTCCGGCGGAGAATCTACCCATCGAGTTTGGTGGGTCGTGTCACTGCGTCGGTGGTTGCTCCTTGAGCGACGCGGGTCCATGGAATCCCAAGGCGCAACAGAACGGGGTGGCATAGACGTGGAGATAGAGTTGTTCGGATTTGCATTTGCACGAGAACGGGGAGCTTCTAGCGGTAATCTACCTATACTCATACCTAATCGTTCGAGCAACTTTCTCAAGGACTGGATTTCAATTTTGCTAACGCTCGTTGGAAGAGGGGGAAGTGAAATCACATTCAGACTCGGAGCCTCCGTACAATAACGACGTAGAGAGTGGTTGGATACACGAGATAATTTAAAACACAGGAGCACCGGAGAAACGTTTAGATAGAATCGACGGGGTCGGCCTCCTTCATCCTGACCCATAGACCATCCTATGAACATCATCCGATACGTTCAGCGTTTCTAGCAAAGAGGACACGCCATCACGATCACCGTACCTGGACATACAAGGTCAAGTGCGACCTCAACAGAACCTTTTCCAACGCTTTGCGTCCCTTGGCCTGCGCCCAATCCGCCGGAGGGAGGTGTTGCATGTCCATGTCCAGCGAGACACCATCGATCGACTGTAACAGCCGAATGAGGAAATACGACACCTCGTGGTACGCAAACTGTTGGATCCGTCGCGTCAGCCGTCAACTACATGCACATGCGCACACCCCCATACACAGGCGGGCGTGAGGATCCTTGGAAACGGGTGCATTACCTGTTGACCGAGGCAGATACGAGGACCGGCGTTGAAAGGCAAGAATATGAACGGATTGGGCGTCAGGTACTTGTGGAGACGTGTATCGAGGAACCGATCTGGATCAAAGAGGTCCGCTAGAAAAGAAAAAAAAAAAGGTCGTGCACGAGTCAGACGGTGCACGCTGGCCGTCTTTCCATTGTCAGATGCTCACCATCGGGACCCCACAGATCTTTCCGGCGGTGCATCAGGAAAACAGAGTACAAGGTCCTACATATCGGGGTAAGATAGAACGGGGAGGGGGATCGGTTGGGTCTCACATCGTATTCGGGGGGACATAAACGGGTTTTCCGCCATTCAATGCTGGCCAAACCTGTGCTTCAGTAGATAACCTGCTGGGGTGATCAGGGGGAGCAGCGGGAATGGGCTGCCTGTACCGTACCTGACATTAGTGGGGCTGCGCGATCTCAGAATCGATTACTCCTTTGAGAGAACAATAACTTACACAGCTGGATACAGTCGAAGAACCTCTGATACAGTGGCTCTAGGTCAGTACACGCCGTTGTGAGGCGGTCGCGAGTCGCGCACCATTAATGAACGCCCTCAGATACTTCATGTCCTTCATGTCGTCATGCGTCGGCCGGCTAGAGACACCGAGTTTGGCAATGATTTCCTCTCGCAAACGCGCGAGAACATCAGGATGCTGAGAGAGCATATAAACGGCAAACGTCAGGGTTGCGGCAGTCTACACGCATGTGAAAACGTGGTCACGATGAGATTCACCAGGTCATACCGCGGAATCGACTCACCGTATCCCTGCCAGCGATCAAGATGTTCAGGGTCTCGTCCCTGATAACCGTTTGATCTGAGAAGTGCATCAATACATCAAGCCCTGCTTTGCAGAATGCAGATCACGACCTTCGGTGTATTGCACCAGATGCTCCAAGAGTGTCTCCTCGTCCTTGACCTCCCGCGTGGCGTCCTTGTCGTCAAGACCTAGACGCCTCTGTTCGTGCTTCTTCGCGAGCGCATCCGCAATTATGGGGTCGACGAATTCATAGCAGACCGTCATATGCTTCTGGACTGTATTTTGCCAAAACTCGGCGAAGCGCCAGGAAGACCCGTAGTTGGAGCGAAAGGCTGTGGCGATCTGCGAATCCGTGAATGCGCGGGCGAACCGATTGGCCGGATGATTCAGGAAAGTGGGATCCTTGGACAGTGGGGACGACGACGGGTAGACTATACCTGCCGAGAGGGAGCGGACGTCTTTCCCAAAGAGAAACTCGGACGCCGAATCGAGCGTGAAACGCGACGCCACATCTTGAAAGTCGACGGGGTAACCTTCACGGAGGCGGATCTTCATTTGATGGATCGCGTCTTTGGCATGTTTCTCAAAGATGTCAAAGTCACTGATGCGATCTCTACTGAAGAACGGACGGGTCATCGTACGATGAAATCTGGCGAGTGTCTGTTAGCACATGGGAAGCCCAACTGAACGTGTCTTATGCATACTTCCAGATGTCGCCTGTACAACCAATGAGTCCACAGGATACCATGTCTGTTCAGAACGATGCCTACCATCAGAATTGAAAACACCCGTCCCTAAAAGAGAATTGAATTGGTCACGGAAGATGGGACCTTTGCAAGTGGATTTAGTATATCCGAGGATCTGCTAAAACTTGCATGTATATAGCCCCACCTTTTACGAACGAAGGGAACTGCGTCGCAAGAATCGCCTGGATTTGCGACACACGTTACGTAGCTGAGAGAAAACGATCAGGAGGCGTTACCCACCTTGATGTATTCAGGCTCCGTCGTGAATATCTACACGGATCGCTCGGCTCGTATCAAATGTCTACACGACGACCAACGAAACACTTGCCCTGTTTTCATACAACATGTAAAAATTGAGCGTATTCCCAATTTCTTCGCATTCGCTCTCCATATATTCAGCTAAAATGTTTTAGGGGTCAAACACATCCGCCTCGGAAATAAGAAATGTATGAATGAGCTTGCCTTGATAGCCATCACTGAAGTTCTGCAAGAGGGACGAAAGCTTGTCCAGCGCGCCGGGCCAGCGGTAATTGATGCTCTGGGGAATGACTGCCCCACGACGTGCCGCTTGTTTGCGCTGTGAGATCCGAGCATACATAATGCTTGCTGCGAATGTGGCTGGTATCGACAAAAGATACGCTGGTACGTGTAGCCATTGTGGTGCTGATTCTCCAAGGAGTGCCTTGTAAGCTTGGAGACTGATGTACACCGTTGCTGGTGCGAAGAACAGTCGAGGGAGAAGTCGGACCAGCGCGATGAGTCCGGGTGGTAATTGCATAGTCGTAGTTTAAGAGGAAAGAGACAGAATTCGCTTGTCACTTCAGCCGACGGTTGGTCGAATGGCGTTGTTAGGAGACATTCGACAAATTATATATAAGAATAAAATTGGGGGACGTGGCGAGATGTTGCCGCAGCTGAGCGCCAACGTCGTACATTCATTACTCAGCTGCAGAGCAAGTCGTTTGAAATGGGCAGAGAAGGGCAGTACAATGTTTATGTTTACGTAAGCTCGGATCACTCGCCGGCCTCGAATCCCACTTGGTGACGTGCTAAGCGAGGCGTCGGTCAGAGGGCCTTTCTCTCCGCCTCACTGCTCTTGGTGTCATCAGCCTATCGGTTTACTTTCGTCGCATTGATACGGTAGCTCTCGTTTTTCGTCACCCATTTGCTACACTATAAGTACAGGTCCAGGCCGGCAGAGACAAGGAGACCGAAGCAATACCCCAAAGGAACCCGCAAAGGGAAGGGGGCACGTCACTAGAGTCACAGCCACAGATTCGCTGCGTGCCTTTCTCACAGCCATGGAATTAGATGGCACACAAATTTGTATAATGTACTACAGATTGACAATGCGTGTGATCGACCTCACGACGAATACACATAGTATCATGGGTAATCAGACATCCTCCGCACAACTAGCCTCCTCCATCCTGACCCATAAACCGTCCTGGATCCCAAGTCAGAATTATTCACGAGACAAAAAAAAGGGGGGGGACTTACATGCACATACATGGTAAGGTGACTACGTATGATCGCCTTCTCTACCCGTTTTCGACCAGGGGCCTTTGCCCAGTTAGCAGGCGCAAGCGTCTGCGCGTCCTCTGCAAGCGAAACCGAGGAGAAAACTTGAAACAGGCGAACGAGGAAGTAAGAGACTTCGTTGTACGCAAACTATCGAGGCGTCGGAATGTCAAAGAAGAAGAAATGCATTTGGCAATGAGATATCTACCTGTTGACCCAGGCAGATTCTTGGGCCGGCGTTGAAAGGCACAAAGATGAACGGGTTGGGAGTCAAGTACTTGTGGAGCCGCTCATCGAGGAATCGATCTGGGTCAAATTCCTCCGCTACGCGAAACATCGATTAGCATGAAACACGAAAGTGCAGGGTAGCGTTCTCACCATCTGGCCCCCAAAGATCTTTTCTCCGGTGCATGAGAAAGACTGAATAGGGTACCCTGAAACATCTTGTCTCAGCATCGCAAAAGTAAAGCGCACAACGTGTATCTGACCGTGTGTTTGCAGGGACATAAATGGGTTGCCCTCCTTTGGCAGCGGGCAAAACTACTGGTGCGATACTCATTCTAAGATACGTAAGTTCAGAACCATCGTCTGGAACTGGTCAGCCGCACCTAGTGTTGAACGGACTAAAGGACGGATTGGTCAGTGTTCTCTCTTTCGCACGCAAAGAAAGCCAGACTTACACAGGAGGATACAGTCGCAGAGTTTCTTCAAGGGGTGTCTCAATGATGTAGCCCAAAGGGTTCGGCATGACGTACCGTTAATGACTGCCCTCATATATTTCATCCCGCGCAAGTTTTCCAATGTGGGGCTCCTTGAGCTACCAACCACGGTAAGTATCTCCTCGCGAAGTTTGTGGAGCACGTTGGGGTGCTGAGACAACATCCAAACTGCAAACGTCAGAGTGCCCGCGGTCTATCACAGAAGGAGATCCATTGATTTGCATATGTCATGCGTGATTTGACCAGGAAACCTATGCTCACTGTATCCCGACCTGCGATCATGATATTCAAGATTTCGTCTCTGATCACGGTAAGATCTGAAGAGTCGTTAAATATGAATGCATAAAGGTATACATGTCAGCGGGGAACACTCGCCTTCTGTGTAGTTGACGAGATGGTCGAGCAGCGTTTCTCCTTCCAAGACCTCCCTCTCCTTCTCACTTTTTTCGGGAATCAGACCAGTCTCATTCAATGCCTTTTTCTTCGACAATGCCTCTTTCAAGATTGGGTCGATAAATTCATGACAAACATGCATGTGCTTCTTGACACGATCGCTCCAGAATTCGATCAGTCGCCAGGGTTTCCCGAAGCGTCCACGGTACGAGGTCGCTGATTGCGCTTCAAGGAACGCATGGGCAAATTGGTTGGCTGGGTGGTTTTGGAACGCGACGCTCGTTGCAAGTGGTGAATTTGGAGGATAGACAAGCCCAGCAGAAAGGGAGCAGACGTCTTTCCCAAACAAAAACTCCGTCGCAGAGTCCAGTGTAAATCGGGATATCATATCCTAGATCCCACGCGGTGAGAAAACGTACGGGGGGATGTGGGTAGGATCAGCACCTGGAAATCAACTGGATAGCCTTCTCTTAGCCTCGCTTTCAGTTGCCCTATGGCATCATCGGCATGCTTTTCAAATATCTCAAAGTCACTAATTCGGTCCCTGCTGAAGAACGGGCGAGTCATTGAGCGATGAAACCTAGTGTAGAAAGATATTTCAGTGTGTGGTGATGTCTATAGTTGTCTGTTAGCGCACTTCCATGTATCCCCTACAAGACGTCGATGAGCGTTAAACAGAACGAGAAAAAAAAGTGTCCTCACCATCGGAATTAAAGACACCAGTTCCGAGGAGGGAGAGTGCACTGTCATAGAATATCGGCCCTGCGATGACTTCTCAGATTGGACAACGCAACTCTCAGGCACGACTTACCTTTCGCAAAGGAGTTGAATTGCGTCGCGAGGATCGCCTGATTCTGTTCGTTAGAAGGGGGGTTCTGAGACAAAACTGGTGAACTCGCCTTTACATGCTCAGGCTCCGTTGTAAAAATCTACGGACCTCCTCATGAGTGATTAGCATCTTAGCCCCTATCAAGGATGGACTTGCCCTGTCTTCCCAAAGGATCCTAAGGGTAATCGTATTCCCGTGTTGCTTACGCTGTTGTTCGAGTACTTCCCCTGCGCGATGGTGAACAAATCATTTGGCCACCGACCGATGTCAAACATACCCATGTATCCACCGCGGAAGTTCTGTACACTTGTGATCAGCAAATCCAGACCACCTGGCCACTTGCTGGGTACTCGAGGGGCCATGATGGCACCATTCATCGCAGCCCGACGTCTGTCGCGAACGTCTGCATATACGACACTACAAGCGAGAGCCAGCGGAAATGATGCCACGTAGAGGGGCACCCGGAGCCAAATAGGAGTGTGCACATTGAAGATCGTGTCCCAGAGCTTGATTCCAGAGAAGGCCAGAGCTGGTAGAAGGACTATACGGGGAGCGTTCGCGATGATGAACACGATGCCGGGGGGGAGTTCCATGTTGTGAAGCTTTGGTGAGGTTGAAGCGAATTGGGCTGAGTACCTGTCACAGAGACATTTCGCCATATTTATATACCGCTTGTTTGCCTTCCCGTACACTCCCCCCGATCGACCGAGCATACTAGTAATCATTGCTTTGTGGCACATATTGCATGACAGATTCAACATCAGCGTCGCCGTGGGGAACTTCTGTGTTTCAACAAGAACGGCGATCTGGCATAATCCTTCAAGCTCTGAAACAGCGCCACCGCCAGCGGACGTGAACGGTATCCCGTATCCTGTACTACTTCACCTGATCCTTGGGTGACACGTACGCTCTGGAGTGCTGACGATGATCTACACTGCGGTAAATCAGAATCCGTTTTCTTCAGTGATCTTCGTATCGGAGTTATGCGGGCGTACTGGGCGGTGGTACGTGGCGCTCCGGCAGCCCGACCACCGGATACCCGTAAAGGGCGACTTGCGTGGGGTATGACTGATTCCGTCAGTCAAACACGCGATAAAGGAGGCCTTCCGCAGGGGAACTTACGTTAGAAACATTGACAAAGTCAGCCGGCATCCGGAACTGATCTCGTTCTGGAACTGAAGCTCCCCCGGTTCGAAACGTGCTTCCCACCGGCTGCCAATTTTCGATAGACATTTGAGGACGAGCTGAATAGTTTGTTCCTAAACTCTCACCAGTTTGTGAGAACAATTTTTGGCTTGTGCTCATGCTCGAGTTCAGCTGATAATCACATGTATCTAAGTAAACTGTGCATGCCGGCAGTCGCAGCAGCCATACACGCGGTGCTCACACGAGCTTGCAAAGCTATGGTAACTGCGGTTCCAGTACAAACCACGACGACGAGATGCCAAGAAGAATCTCACAGGAATGTGTTACCGGCTTCGATGCGCCGTGGCTTCGTTGTAATCGACATCGTACAATCTCCACGGAGGCATGATATATCCCGAGAAGAAGGTAGTGAGTCCTTATGGCCTTAATACTAATAGTGAGGCAACATCAAGACCAACACAACAGGTTCATGTGTATGTGTATGGAAACCTGAAACAAGACCTACTTGGACTCCGAGCCAGATCGAGTAGAGCCTAACAGTAGCGTCCGAAGCTGGAAACGCACGTACTGGAAATGGCCA
Organism: Gastroboletus turbinatus; assembly: GCA_038090655.1. Lineage (NCBI taxonomy): Eukaryota > Fungi > Basidiomycota > Agaricomycetes > Boletales > Boletaceae > Gastroboletus > Gastroboletus turbinatus. The sequence goes on from JBBPND010000222.1 coordinate 8,469, forward strand.
GGTCATACAGTGTCGTCAATCGTGATTCGGCGATGCGTCCAAATTCAAAATGAGTTGGTCAAGAGTCTCATAGACGTGCTGGTCACCAGACGAGTGTTGCTCGAGGGACCCAAGTCAGAATGACAAGTCCTTGATTACACAGGCCATCCGAATGATCCACCCTCGGTCTGCCTCCGCTTTATAATCCTATTATGCGAATCCGCCACGAAATAGACGATGCTTCGAATGGACGATGAGTGTGGGGGTTATGGCACCATACGACTTCTTCGAGCGCTTCGGCCCTATATTATGAGAGTGCGTTTAAATCATCTCATATCTTCTACGCGAGTATCTTCCACTGACTTGTACTACCTCGTCTCTAAGCCTGGAGACTACTTCAACGCCATAACACCATTATCAATTTCTGAATCACATTCATGTTCTTCGTCGACGAGCTGTGCCTCGAGTTGTGGTGGTTGTCCCGCGGTCAGCATTGACCGAATCACGTCTAGCTTCATTCAGGAGACCCAGTCGAGCCCGGTGAGCGAAATTTGCCGTAGAACCATCCCCACTTGTGTAGCACGAAGCGCGTTGCCTTTTCCGTTTCAACAGCACTCCGCCGGGGTTGAGACAATTTGGCCCGTGCCGAACAAATGGGAATTGCGCCAACGATTTGATGTCTGCTTTCGCATGCGTCACGCATATACACTCATTTCCGCGCCAGCTGTGCGGGGAGGTTGGAATTTACCGTATTCCTGGCACCGGCAACATATCGCGCTGCCACCAGTCCACCATCACATCCGACAGCAAATGAGGAAGGAGGACTCGAGTCCCGCAGAGATGGTGTCCTATCGTCTGCCGGACGAATCAAAAGCGGTGGTTACCGGTGGCGCACCAACATCATTTCTTCCGTCCGTCTTGTCATGCAATCGTCGTTTGATGAGTTATACTTGTTATTTCCGGGTTTGAGTCGGAATTGGACACTACATCTAGCAGTGGCGTCTTGGAATCCATGCATTGATGGTCACTGGAGACAGGACGTGGCAGAGTGGACGGGGTTAAGCCTCGTATTTGTGGCATACAAGGCTTCTCCGTGGGTCTCCTTGAACAAAGTTCAGGGAGGAGAACAACACCCACGATGATATGAAATGATCGCCGGAGATGCCAATTACCGAATCTGATGCGGAAGCTTCTCGCTGTCACCGCCGACAGTAAATGTTCGGATGGAACGACGCCGGTGAAATTCTTACTAAGAGGAACCATTACGGTGATGCGCGTAGGTGGCAAGTCAACCTCGCGGCCATCAGCTGCGTTAGACAGCCGCCAAAGTGGGATGTCTCAATCTCAGAACTCCAGAGGACGCGGTCAACGTACAAGGTTTACAGATGATTCCGTTACCACGCAGGGCCCCGGGATGATCCCACCTAATTTCCCGCATACACCCTGCCGAATTGCATTTGGGGGAACAATTGGCCGATATCTATGCAATTTCCGACGAGTTCCCCATCGAAAATAATGGGCAGGTGTGGAATAACGGAACTCACCGGGATTGCGGATTGACATGTTGTCAGTCTGGTGGCGTGCCACATTCGGTCCGATCAATTCGGTGTACTCTGTATTATTTAAAGTCCTGGAAGTGGGTGTACTTGTCCAATGGGGTTCCAAGCCATTTAAAACGGGGAACCTGGCACTGTTGTACAAAGGATCGTTACAAACTGTGATAAGCCCGACGTATTGACGACTCGGAAGCGTGCAATTCGAAACTAAAGTCGTCACGCGGAAGTCTGACATCAAGGTTACACAAACGAATTACAACTTACCTTTCACGATGTAAAAGCGTAAGCCCGAGATCAAAGGAGACGATGGACAGGATAGACGAAGACTCTACTTTACGTCATTCGGTTTCCTAGTAACCAACCAAGTTCAGTTGCAACTCACCGTTTGCAGTCATCAAAAGTCAGAGATGACTCCAAACTGTCCGTCCCTAGGACCTGAAATCTCATCTGATTTCTTGCGTTACCTCACTGAGTTGTATTTGGCGCAATGCTCAGCCAGTATCTGCGCCATTGTCGACGAGTCACTTGATTAAAAATGACACACCCATGTATTGACTTACAGGCATCCTTGGTCAACGTGTTATCTGTTGGCGGTCTTGTTGAATACATCTCTGTGTGCTTTGCGTCCCAGTCATACCATGTATAATTGGTGTCGCCCGCGTTGTACTAGACTTCTGGATTCAAGGATATTGCAAAGGACAAGAAGCTGTTGGAGACAGGGGTGATAAAGTCGGCATTGTTGAATGTGGGATAGTTAATATACCCGTGATGGATCAGACCGAAGCATTTTGAGGAGGGGTGATGTGATGCTGACGATGTGAAGTGAAATGATAGTCGTAATCGTTCCTGTGCAGCGCGGGTAGGATAGCGAATTCACCCTCAAGCATGTACAAACGAACCCTCACTTACCATTCATGACGTATAAGCGCAAGCCCGAGGTTGAAGGAGACAGCAAATGGGACAGACGAGGATAGCTTGAGAGCTCCATGTCAGCATGATTGTCATGATCGAGAGGGAAATCGCTTTACATTCTTCCATGGCGTAGCGAGCTTGATCCTCGTTCGTTACAAGGTTCCTACATAATTCGGTTGGCCAGCGTAGCTGACTGGGGATGTAAGCTGGAAAACACCGCACGGACGTAGCTGGATATATTCATGCTGAGTGACTGGTCACTGGTTGATGAAGTCAGGCGCTTCGTTTACGCTCGTTATAGCAAGAAAAGCTTACCTGGAAATATTTCCAACAAAGTGAGGCTCTAAGCACTGCAATATTTGCCTCATTCAACTGTCCACTGGTAATGGTCACCGCCGGCCATTCGACGACGAACATACCATCCACCACGGGGACGAAAACGAAAGCGCTGTAGTACCCAGCCAAGTTCATATTGTAATCCACCGTTTGCAGCGCATCTACGTCCGTGTTGCGAAGACAAGTTAGAGTGTCGGAACCCGAACTACAACTACAAAACGCCTCCCAGTTCTGGAAAGTAGAGCTGCGGTCACTGGTGACGACTCGCTGTAAATCATCTGCGAAGATATGTTCATGAATATAGATGCGTCAGTCCTACCCACCCCTCGGATGGTGTCATTGTGGTTGTACTGAGAAAATATTGAGCTCGTTAAAGCAGCTCTGAAGGGTGTTGGAACTTGAATCCACGGGAGCCCCTTTGACCGCTTGGTCGGGTGGCGGCGGCCAGCGGTGGCTGTGCATTTCTGTTTCCAGTGTGGTCTCTCTCACTCACCTTGCTATAACTTGACCACATACACCCGTTCACTCCCTTCTTTCTCTTTTCTTCCGGTGCGTTTTCGATATCGTCAAGTCATAATGCTGTCAAAACGCATAATTGCCGTCGCACGTAATCGTGCTGGTTTTGCAAGACATGCCCCGGGATCCGGCATGTCGCGCACTTGGTATGGTTTTGCTTGTCACACCTCGCTCAACGTTCAACCCTGATGCGGCGTCTTCAGGCATGTCGCTGCCTCGCATCTAATGCGCGCGCAGTTTCACACTTCGCATCTCTTGCAAGGTTAGTCCTATGACGTGGATCCCATCGCTCCGCGAACCATAACAGTAGTGCAATGAAACTCTGTAGCTGAGACCGTTAAGGTCCCTCAGATGGCAGAATCATTGTCGGAAGGCACTCTCAGGTCGTGGTCAAAACAAATTGGCGATACCGTTGAGGCAGATGAAGAGGTTGCCACTATCGAAACGGACAAGGTACAACCTCGATAGCTTTCAGTTGGTGCATGACTCGAACTGACGTGTTCCTCATCAAGATTGATGTCAGCGTCAACGCTCCCGTTGCTGGAACGATTGTCGAGCTTCTCGCAAAGGAAGAGGACACTGTCACTGTCGGACAAGATCTCTTCAGAATAGAAGCTGGAGATGTTGGTACGTGTTTCTCTTTAATTCATTGTGTTCGACACTCATCAATCTCATTCGTTTAGCTACGGCTGCACCCAAGGAGGTGAAGGCAACCGAAGAATCCGCTCAGGTGGAATCTCCAAAGACCGCAGAGGCGGCCCCGCCCCACGAACAACCCGCGCCACCCCCAGCTCCCTCACAAAAGAGCATTCCGGAGGCCCCCAAAGAACCCAAAGCGGTCAAACAGGAATCAAAACCTGAGGTTGCTGCGCCATCTAGAGTGCCCGGTAGCCGCAATGAGACTAGGGTAAGCCATCATTCCACCCTTTCGTGCCTGTTCTGTTCTTTGACCGCTACTTAGGTCAAAATGAATCGTATGCGTTTGCGCATCGCCGAACGCCTCAAAGAGTCTCAAAATACCGCCGCTTCCTTGACTACCTTCAACGAAATCGATATGTCCTCCCTCATGGACATGCGTAAGAAGTACAAGGATGAGATACTCAAGGAACATGACGTCAAGCTCGGATTCATGAGCGCGTTCGCTCGTGCCTGTACGCTCGCATTGCAAGAAATCCCTGCTGCCAACGCATCCATCGAGGGTGATGAGATTGTTTACCGCGACTTTGTGGATCTCAGCGTTGCAGTCGCAACTCCCAAAGGTTTGGTTACGCCTGTCGTCAGGAACGCAGAAACAATGAACTTCCTCGCAATCGAGAAAGAAATTACGTCTCTTGGAAAGAAGGTGTGTAGATCGTTTTACCCGATCTAGCTTGTTCGCTCACGATTTTCTCAGGCCAGAGACGCCAAACTTACCCTTGAGGATATGGCTGGAGGTACATTCACCATGTCAGTCTATTCCTCCGGCGCACTGTGCATCACTAACCACAAGCATTCAGCTCCAACGGTGGCGTCTTCGGTTCCCTGTACGGTACTCCAATCATCAACCTCCCGCAATCCGCCGTGCTCGGTATGCACGCTATCAAAGAGAAGCCTGTTGTCGTGAACGGCCAGATTGTTATCCGACCAATAATGATTGTTGCCCTCACGTATGACCATCGTCTTCTCGACGGGCGGGAAGCCGTCACCTTCCTTGGTTAGTCGGCGTCTCACGTTGCTTAGATCGTACTAACGCTACATCTCTTTTCCCTTTGCAGTCAAGGTCCGCGATTACATCGAAGACCCCAGGAAGATGCTCCTCGCTCCCTTTTAGCGCATATTTTTGAACCCATTGTTCCCCCGCCGTGCCATCAAATTCTTGACTTTAATTTCCTAACCGATAATTTGTCAAAGCTTTGGCAGCATCATGATTATAGACCTTGTGCCTTGCAATATCAGTGTCACCATGGTTCAAGAACAATTGTATCGGAGATGACTCGGTGTGTTGATTGTCGATGTGTCACTGATCGATTGCAGCCATGACGTTAGAGGCATTTGAGAAGTGTCTTCGTGCGTCTCAGGCAACCGTGGGTTCTGCTGTTTTATTTGGACTTTGTCCCCCTGCTTCTATTGTACCAAAGGCCGTATCCGACTGTAGTACCAGCCACGTCGTTCCGAGCGACAGTCGAGATGCCCAAGAGTCTGCCGTCCACTCATCGCCCGACTTTGGTGATCTACGAGTGGTCTACCGGGGGTTTGATTAGGAATACGTGAATTAAGACCCGTCACGATCTTGAACGATGAGGCACTGGGCGCCGTCCTGTGTACGCGCGGTATATTAAATATTTGGCAACCCGCCGTAATTCGAGCGCTGCTGCCGCGAGGTGAAGTGTACCTCGGATCCTTGACCGAAGCTTGGGGTTGACACCGCCTCACCTCACCTCGACCTCACCTCGGATTGACAATTCCCATCTTTCACACACATGCCGTGACTGATAAGAATGGCGTCTAACGATCAATCCATAGTATCTGCCATCTAGCAGCCAGGAACTTATCATCAAGGAATCATCACCCGTTGTTCTCGTAAGCCACAAATTGATTTCACAAAAGAGCCAACATGTCTTTCACGCACACGCCCAGGCTTACATATGCCGTCGACGAGTCCATTAGAAAACTTGATGAATACCTTGCCGAATCTCGAAAGATTCAGATATACGCACTCGCAATTAGTATGCTTCCACTCACTGATGGCTAGAATGACAGAAATATCTTCATCCGTCGCCACCCGTTGATGCAACATCATCCCCCCCACCAGTCCGTCCAACAGCATCACGAGCCGCTCGAGCACAGAACAACGGAATTCTTATTTCCCAGTGAACGGCTCTCATTCGAGGACCAGTGGTGATACCGAGCAAGGCATACTTGGGGCAGAGCTAGAATTCAACAATATTGAGGCTTGTTTTACGCCTGTACCTACTCTACTAGTACGTATCAGCTCTAATCAAGCCGGCCATATCATATCTTAGCGCTGGAATCTTGTCCTTTTTGGGTAGCCTCAACCTACCTCGTGTGGCTGTGCACCTCGCCTTGGGCCTCCGAGGAATCCTGAGGTGAAACTCCGACGCTATCTTGACCTCACCTCGACCTCACCTTGCGAGTGACAACCCTTATGATGCAGGCAGGTCATACTAAGTAGTAATTGTGATTCAGGCTCGATTCTCAAGAAGAGCATCTCAAATATTGTCATCTGGGACACCTCAACTTCAAGTATCCTTCACCAAGAAGAAAGATGACAGAAAGACTGCTCCGATAACTCCAAGTTTCGACAAGGAAGCCAAGGCTTCTGTCACTATTCCGAAGTATATCCAACTGTGTGGGGGAGGGATGAATCTGGAGCGCATTCTGAACTCGCGAAGACGACGACAAAGGCTTTGTCTTTGTTAAACATGGGAAAATCATCTCCACGGGCTCGATGAAAAATAGCACTTCTTTCGTCAATGGCGAACGACCGAAAGTGATCAATTTGGAGGGCGGCTCTATCACCCTTACCCTGGTGTATGTATGGGCCTCGCTCGGCCTTCAAGAAATTGCCGCAGAGGTGAGTACTTTGGATGGTCCTGTCTTCGACCCACTGTAGGGATCGACCCCGAAATTCTTGGGTGAAGGGAGCATCACCCATGCCGTGGACGGCCTCGTGTTTGGGATTCGAGATGCTCTGCGAGGCTGTCGCTTCAGTGCGTGCCAAACATGCTGATGATTTCGTGTCAAGACTTGCATATCGGTCGACGGTCAGGTGTGTCGACCGCAATCACACCACCCATCTCGGGTGGTTCTGAATTGCGTTCAAGCTCTTCGTCGACAAGCTATGCCTCGAGTTGTGGTTGTCCCGCTGCAAGCATTGTCATGTCTAGCTTCATTCAGGGGACCCAGTCGAGCACGGTGAGCGAAATTTGCCGTAGAACCACTCGTTTGTGCAGCATGAAGCGCGTTGCCTTTTCCGTTTCAACAGCACTGCGCCGGGCTTTCAACGGTTGAGACAATATGGCCCGTGCCGAACGAATGCATACGGGAATGACTCGGAATCGCGCGTTTTCCAACGGCTTGGTGTCTGCTGTCGCACGCACCACGCATATACACTCATTTCCGTGCCAGCTGTGCAGAGAAGTTGGAAATTCGCCGTATTCCCGGCACCGGCAATATATCGCGCTGCCGCCAGTGCACCATCACATCCGACAGCAAATGAGGAAGGAGGACTTGAGTCCCGCAGAGATGGCGTCCTATGGTCTGCCGGACGAATCAAAAACGGTGGTTACCGGTGGCGCACCACCAACATCATTTCTTCCGTCCGTCTTGTCGTGCAATCGTCGTTTTATGAGTTATACTTGTCATTTCCGGGTTTGAGTCGGAATTGGACACTACATCTAGCAGTGGCGTCTCGGAATCCATGCATTGATGGTCACTGGAGACAGGATTAAGCCTCGTATTTGCAGCATGCAAGGCTTCTCCGTGGGTCTTCTTGAACAAAGTCAGGGAGGAGAACAACACCCACGATGATATGAGATGATCGCCGGAGATGCCAATTACCGAATCTGATGCGGAAGCTTCTCACTGTCATCGCCGACAGTAAATGTTCGGACGGAATGACGCCGGTGAGATGCTTAATAAGAGGAACTATTATAGCCGCCAAAGTGGGATATCTCAATCCAAAGGACGCGGTCAACATACAGGGTTTCTCAAACCCACAGATGATTCCGATACCACGCAGGGCCCGTGATGATCTCACCTGATCTCCCGCATACGCCCCACTGCGCTGCGTTTAGGGGAACAGTTGGCTGATATCGACGCAATTTCCGACGAGTTCCCCCATCGAAAATAACGGACAGGTGTGGAATAACAACTCGCCGGGATTGCGGATTGACATATTGTCAGTCTGGTGGGGTACCACATTCGGTCCGATCAATTCGGTGTACTCTGTATTGTTTAAAGTCTTGGGGGTGGGCGTACTTGTAAAATGGGATCGTGGACATTCCAAGGGCCAATGAACCATTTGAAACGGGGGACCTGGCACTATGGTACAAAGGATCATTACCATCTGTGATAAGTCGGACGAGATACTGACGACTCGGAAGCGCGCAATTCGAAACTAAAGTCTGACATCAAGGTCACACAAACGAATTACAGCTTACCTTTCACGACGTAAAGGCGTAATCCCAAGATCAAATGAGATAATGGACAGGATAGACGAAGACTCTACTTTGCCTCATTCAGTTTCTGGTAAATCGTCACTGTCGGACATTCGACGAGGAAGGTGCCGTTCCCTACACGAGAGTGCCTTAGTAACCAGCCAAGTTCAGTTTCAAATTCACCGTTTGTAGTCAGTTTCTCAAGAGTCAGAGATGACTACAAACCGTCCGCCCCTAGAACCTGAGATCCCATTTGATTTCTCGCGTCACCTTACTGAGCTGTATTCGGCGCAATGTACAGCCGGTATCCGCGCTATTATCGATGAATCACTTGATAAAAAATGACACGTCCATAGGTAGACTTACAGGCATCATTGGGCTGACGTAAATATTTGGTGCGTCCGCCCCGGTCTTGCTGAATATCACCTCGGTGTGCTCTGCATCGCAG
>JBBPND010000223.1:0-17334 GCA_038090655.1 Gastroboletus turbinatus
TCTGCAATTGTGCAAAACGCGAAACGCGACAAGGAAGACTTCAAGTTGCCATTATCAGAAATGCCGGCGATGACGAAATGGAAACAGTCGGATCCTTGTACTGGATGCGAAACTTAGCAGCAGCCAGTTCTTCGGGGGAAGGCCGCGATGGGCTGAATGCTATTCTTCAGTCGCCTTTCCGCTTCTTTCTTTGCTGCTTTCGCTGTCCGAGTCTCCTCGGCCGCTTCGCGGGCCTGTGTGCGCGTTCCCGTCCTTTCTGGACCTCCTGTGCGGGCTTTGCAGCATCCATGGTAGTTTCTCAGTAACCCTCCTGAGCATCCCGGCACTGCAGACCAGCTAACCTCCCCAATTTGTACGTGCATCCATTCCGCGAGCCGCAGTGGCAGCCTCTTCCTGGCGTGCTCGATCCTCTTGTGGTCCAGTTTGGCTGTCTGGCTTCCCGCTGAATGCATTCAGCGAGTTCTTGGGTCCTTCTCGCAGCAAAAATCTCGTAAACGTCGCGACAACGAGGCAGCTTTGTATGGTCCAGAGCCTAATAATCACTGATTGATTTGACGTGCTTGGGTGTTTCGGCGATTCTCTGCCACTGAGCTACTAGTATTCGAAGGGAGACATATTTGACTATGAAAAAGCTGCAACGACGTCGTCAACACGCGTTGCACAGCAGACGGAATAAATCAATTCTCACCATAGAAGAGAAGACAGCATGTTCGAATGCGTGTTGGTCACGCTGCGGTCCGCTCATTGCGCAATAGCCTTATCAAAGAAGGAAGCACCTGAATAATTATGACATGAATACCTGCCCTCTCCACAAACAACGTGTACCAGGGTGCATCCCTCGGTAGGATATCTAATTAACTGTGGATTACGAGTCAGGGCGAGACCGCGATGAAGGCGAGAGAGAGGATTCAGAAAAGTTTGGAAATAGAGATACGAGATGGGAGTAGATCTGAGATAGTCAGTGGGCGTAGCAAGGCTTTCTTTTGTCGGTCGATTCGTAAGGCGAGAGTGGCTGCTATTCGGTAACCTGAGACATGGATTATATACAGTATGAGGACAGGGAACAAAGAAAAGGTAGCTACGACGTCTTTCCGAATTGAGTGGATAGGTGCGTGACGCACTACAAAGGGGAGATTCTAGGCTGTGACGTCGGAGAGTAGCGTCCGTGCGATCCTTACACGACCAAGAAAACGGAATCAAGTAAAACATATGGCAGTCCACGTTCCCAGCCGATTCAAGCTTCAAAGACTCTGAGCAGACATGTTAGCTCCATTCGGGATGCCGAATGAATGCTTGCGACTTCTGTACGCTTCGTCATATAGGTCCCTCAGCAAGTCGAGCTCATCGATCGTCCTTTTGGGGGATTTGTCCCGAACGATCCCCAGCAAAACCTTGTGCGAGACGATGTAGACCCGTTGGTCCGCAAGCTGCGCCCCCGACAAGTTCTCCTTCACACTCTGACGTGTCTCGGTGATGAACTGTTCGCGAGCAGCTTTGTACATCCCCTCCTTCGTTTCTGCCTCGCCATCAGAATCATACCCCAGCTCTTGCATGAGGTTGCGAATGTGTTGGTCGGCCTTTGAGCGCACAATGAAGGTGGGGATTTGGAAACGACGGCAGTTCGTCAAAATGGCTTGGTCCGTCATCGTGAAACGGTTGTTGAAGAGGACGATGACGCAGTCAAAGATGTAGAGTCCTTGAGAATTGAAGTACTGCCAGTCGGGAATCTTTAGTGTTCCTGATCCTGGAACGTCGTACCACGCGAACTGGTCGGCGTGGGTGGGATTGGAGTATCGCCCAACCTCCAAGGTAGTTTCCACGACGCCGGTAGGAGCTGCATTTGTGTCTTGATTGCTCATGCCGCAGAGGGCATTGATCAAGGATGATTTACCGCTGCCAGCGACACCAGCAACAGCGAAATGGAACACTCCATCCTTGTACTGAACCTTCTCCTTTGCAGCTCGGAGCTCGGCGGCAGTGGGCATGACCACAGGCTGGATACCTTCCTTCAGCTGCTTCTCCACCTCCTCTTGCTCCTTTCTAGCTTTCATAGCCTCCTCGGCCGCTTTGCGAGCCGCTTCCTCCGCGGCAATCTGCTGTTCCCTGGCTCTCTTCATCTCTTCCTCCCGGGCTCTGCGACGTCGATTTTCTTCTTCCTGGGCGGCGATAGCAGCTCGTCTTGCCGCCTCTTCGGCAACCCTGGTGCGCTCTCGTTCCGCTTCCAACTCCCTCTTCATCTTCTCCTGACGCTCGCGCTCCTGGCGAGCCCGCGCCTCCGCCTGCTCCTTAGCGAGCCAAGCAGCATGCGCAGCGGCCTCTGCCTCTCGACGGATACGCTCGGCTTCCTCCCGAGCTGCCTGGGCAGCTCTCTCTGCAGCAAGCTGCGCCTCGTGCTCCCTTCGCCTCTGTTCCTCTGCCTCGCGAGCCGCTCGCTCAGCAGCTTCTCGCGCTTGCCGAGCAGCCTCTTCCGCCCTTCGTTGCTGCTCCTCAGCCTGTCGACGGGCTTCTTCAGCTGCCCGTCGCTCTTGCTCGATGGCGTGCCAGTCAGGTTCGCAATGACTTGAATGTCCTCCTCCCATTGTCAAAGCTGCAGTTAGGAGAGCGGACTCGAATGTAGAGGGTGTGGTCTGTGTGGAAGTGGAACTGCTGTGTTTTTGGTGCAAGGGTGTCTTGGCAACGCACGAAGACCATGAGGACCCAAGTGCATCGCCTGCATTCCGTTAGAACACGAGCATCGAATGCCCACTGGCAGTAGTCCCGACGGCCTCGGAGACAACTTGAATGATCCACGACCCAGACAACATTGAGTTCCTGAATCTCTGCTGTCTCATGTCCTGTCAATGGTCGACTCTGTTCAATACGTTGAACAGCGTCGGTTGGGCGTCGGCCCAAAATTAAAAACCCACTTACATACTGTACTTTCCGGGTTTGGTTAGCAGTAAAATCATCGATTGGGCGCCAAACACCACGATATATATGACGCCAAGCGATAATGCTAGCATTTCGAACTTCGAGTCCGTTGGGTGCTACATAGTAGATCCCGGGCAGCAGTACAAGCTACGCATACTACAGCCGATATGCACAGTCAAAGATTATGTAAATTCCGAATATCCACCGCCGGTAGTACTTCACGCGTCACCGTGACGTTCCGAAAGGTTGAGGGCTCGTCGACATCACAACATGCTCCTCATGCATGCTGCCTAGGCTGTGAGACATTTGTCAATTGTGTCCACTCCGTCATGGCGTATATGTATAAGTCATGAACAGACCTGTCAGGTCAGTCAAACATTGCCTACGTGTGTATGTACAGCGCATTGAAGGGCTTTTGGATAAGGACCACAGCAAGTGTAGTTGTCGAGCGTATAAGAGCCCGTGCGGTTGACAAGGGTGGCCCTTCATTCGTTTCTTAAAGCTCCACCGAGCCCGTTTGACGCACCGATTTCTTCCGCTTTCTTTATACCATCAGAAATTTAAACTCCTTTCCGACATGCATGTCCCTTCCACCCTCCTGTCTCCATTCTCACTCGACAAGCCGCCCCGCTTTTCCCTCGATATGTCTGGTGTAGCAGGCTTGGTGGGCGGAGATGGTGCCGTATCCGCTATGGTCACAGTTCACGCCTACGGGAACAGGCGTTGGCTGGGCTGGTACAATACTCCTGGGTCCTTCCAAATAGCCAAGCGATTCCGCTCGTTCGCGAAATCCGCGTCCTTCCGTAACATTTTCAGTGGTAACATTTCCCAATCCAAGGCCGTTGACACGGATCCCATGACGTTGTTCGAACTGGACAGCTGCAAAGGCCCCAAGTTCCGGGCTGCACACTCGGGGACTGTCATCGAGGAGACCGGCTATTTGGCCGCGCTCTTCATGAAAGAATGTGCTGCTTGGGATTCGGAGGGGAAAGTGATTCCTGGGAGGAAGTCGCAGCCCGTCGGAATTACGATCGCCGACCTCGGTCAGGCTCCTGCCTCCGAGATGCGCCCCGCACACAGCAGTACCTCCCTCTTGTCCGCCAGCTTTCCTGTCGCTACTAGCGTTGGCACCTGTGTGCTTTGCGCGATCTGCGAGGACTGGTATGCATCCTTGTTGATCCTCGTGGGCATCGCCGCGAGTGGTTTATCCTGCCTCGTCCTCGGCTCTGCAGACTTTGTGTTCACCCATCCGGAGCCTGCCAAAGGATCGCCTGCTGGTGACGGAATCCTTAGCTCAGACAACGACGTCGTCCTGTTGAGAGGTACAGAGGGCGCTGTGAATTCCATCACCCGCGGCAGGTTCTCCCTTCGATTCTCGAGCGAGGGACATTACAATCTCATCCGGTGGTGTTCCCTCCTCTTCTTCATCCAATGTATCACCCAGCTCCTCCTCATCCCTCAAGCGTCGTTGTTCGGCCAAATTATGTTCCTTACCTCGTTGGGTGTCTCTGCGCTGTACAACGCTCGGATTTCCTCGTTGGACAAAGAGAAAATTCATCAGAAGCTCTTGTTCGAGAGGGTGCTCGAGAACCCGACATTGACCAAGTACACGTTGGGCACGCGCACCACCGCAGTAGTGTTCATGCTCCTCGTCCTGCAGCTGCAAGACCCAACGGGACTTCTCAATGAACTCCTCCCAAACGACACCAAGGTGTGGAGGCAATGGAAGGCGACAATCTTGGAGCGGCTGCTTCACCCTAACGACCAATCATTCCAACTCAGAGGCAAAGTCGGGGACTTGAATGGGTTTACTCAGCAGGAAAAGGATTTGTTGGAACTGCTCTACGAGGACGCGCGGGCAGCGTACAATGGCTACAGGGAGTACCTCCGAGTCGATGCACTTTGACCGTGTTTCGTTTTATTTTTTCGCCTCCTCCATTTCTTGATTACATTGATCATTCACGTAGCTCTTGATTCTTTGTTTTATTTATTGATCGACCCGAGCATACGGACGATCTCCCTCGTGCATTGTAGGTGGTATGCATCCTCTTTTAAATATCTTGGACATGTATATTACTCCAGCAAGGAAAAATCTCTGAAAATCTGCATGACTGTCATTGTCGCTTGGTCAGACGGGTTGCGACGCACACCAGTTTGACGAAGAGAATGCCCGAGACCAATTTCAGCATAGTAAGTACTGCAAGTAAACACGCTGCTCAAAGGTGATGTGATTCCATTACGTTCTACAGTACATAGATCAGCGGCAGGCGGGCCCATCTCGCCTTCCAGAACTATCAAAAATCTGATGTCAGGCAGCTCCAACTCCTCCAATGCTGGCGCAAAGACCTCGATCAACGTGTCACCGTGCGTTCGTGAGGGGTGAGGAAGAGTATGGAAGCTAAGTCTGGCATGTAGCCATGACTCCGTTCGATGGACCGTAGATGTTGAAGATGTCCCGAGGCATGCTTCCAGAAGGCCGATGGGGATGGAGAATCGAGGACGACTGATGCGATCCAAGAAATAATTCCTCCTCGTATGGGGCCAAATCGACAGCGATCCCCGGGGGAGTGTTGCAATCCCACTTGAGGGTTGACAAAGGAGGGCTGGTACAGTAGATCTGCGGATGACCCAATGACTGAAGCCAGATATCGGCACGAATTTCAGTTGAGCTAAGAACTTTGTAAGATATCGAATAACCACCGGGTGAAGGTTGCATCCTTGGTATCGTAGAGACTAAGAACGGAGAGATTAAATTTCCCGAGGGGATCGATACATTTAGGAGAACGAGTTAGGTCAGACATGCGATCCGGGACAATAGCATCTACCTATTTTTTTCCTTGTAACAGGACTTGGTCGCACGGTAGCAAGATAGTAGTGGGTCGGTGATACCGCTCTGGAAATTCGCGTCACGCGATATAGTACTCAAGCGCCTGCATCACGATTTACAAGGGAGGAAAGAAGAATCATGTAACCCAGTCGTTCAGATTACAGCCTGCGGGCTCTTCTCCACTGAGTAAGCCCTAGAAGGCGATTCGTCTGATTGGGTGCTCTGAACAATGGTCGGAAGAATCAAGGAAGGTTGGAGAGTCAGTATGAATGCAAACTGTTCAAAAGGGTCTTTGCGTACATTGGCCTCGATTTCGGCGGTGGATGCATCGGAAGCAAAGTAAACCTGGTAGCCAAATGACGGATTAACCCGAAGTTTAATTACTCGAATCGAGTCGAATGGTGAAGGAGTCCAAGCAATCTCTTGGCATCTACAGTGCGAGCCTACTAACAGCTGTGGTGGACCCTATGGCCAATCATCACAACCGAAGCATTGCCGAGTATATTTGACGGGAAACCAGTGTCTGTAATCGGTACAGGCAGACTTGCGATCTCCGATGTGATCGAGGGGTGCGGCGAGGAAGTTACGCCGAAAGCATTGTGAATACCCGTTTTCGGTACTCCAGTGTGTCCTGTACCAGGACTCAATATCTCTCTGCGACCCAGTGCATATCCTGAAGTTTCCACCTGTACCACAGGTAGGTAAACAGGTCATAACGACAACAATGTTGCGGTTGCCGATCTATGTAGCAGTGATACAACCTGCCTTTCGACAGACACGCCTGGCGATGACTGAAACCATCCAGGATAATATATCAGAGAGGCATTGATGTACATGGTTGGAAGGGCACCTTTGGATAATGTCGAACTTGTGAGCGTTTCGAAGGCCGGCATAGAAGACATCTTGCAAACCTCACCCGGAATATTGTATTTGCTGGCAGTACTTGTGTTCGATTGACGGTGGTGTTACCCAAATTACCATGATAATCCGAGACTCAGCATGGTATCGCATTCTGAACGTCATCGAAAGGGTTCGTTTGACCGCATGTACATCCGTGGCAGTCCAAGCTGCATTTTACGAGGCCGAACTTCTTGCGGCTGGTAGTACTTCTTTCCTTGAGCAGTGCGATTCTGCTATGCTGTGTGTCGGTTGCTAGACATGATCCCTACATGCATGCTATCGTATGGTTGCACCGCCAGATGCGGCTATATTTAGCTGGACTGGTAACCGCCGACCGTATCCGCCCTATACGAGGTAAGCTACGGCATATATTTGGCGCCCCGACAAAAGGAGGCAGGGAGAAACACTGTTAACCTTCCAGTGCGTTTCTTCTAGAACTCACTGGTACGAAGCAAGCATCGGGGCATCGATGGGGTGCGTGATGTCTGGTCGCATTGCCTCGCAATGAGCGTATAAGACCTTGTCGGTACTATGGGGGCGGCCTATCATTCATTTCCTCCAGCTAGTCTTCCATCGCGACGAAGAAACACCTGGATCATAGGCCGTTATCTCGTCTACTAGCACTAAACGTTTGACATCTCTGCCGCACGACATGTTTATCCCTCAGGCTGACGTCCCTGCTCTATTCAACGGCCATTCCACCGTCATACCTTCACTCCCACTCGACAAGCCGCCTTGCTTTTCGCTCGATATGTCTGGTGTAGCTGGTTTGATGGGCGGAGATGAGGCCGTATCCGCTATGGCTACAGTTCACATTTACGGGAACAGGCGTTTGCTGGGCTGGTACAATACTCCTGGGTCCTTCCAAATAGCAAAGCGATTCCGCTCGTTCGCAAAATCCGCGTCATTCCATAGCATTCTCAGTGGTAGCCTCTCCCCGAAGTCCCTCTCCCAGACCATCCACACAGATCCCACGACATTATTCGAACTGGACAGCTGCAAAGGCCCCAAGTTCCGGGCTGCACACTCGGGGACTGTCATCGAGGAGACCGGCTATTTGGCCGCGCTCTTCATGAAGGAATGTGCTGCTTGGGATTCGGAGGGGAAAGTGGTTCCAGGGAGGAAGTCGCAAGCCATCGGAGTTACGATCGCCGACCTCGGTCAGGCTCCTGCCTCCGAGATGCGCCCCGCACACAGCAGTACCTCCACCCTCCTCTTCGCCAGTATTCCTATTGCTACTAGCGTTGGCACCTGTGTGCTTTGCGCGATCTGCGAGGACTGGTATGCATCCTTGTTGATCCTCGTGGGCATCATCGCGAGTGGTGTATCATGCCTCGTCCTCGGCTCGGCAGACTTTGTATTCACCCATCCGGAGCCTGCCAAAGGATCGCCTGCTGGTGACGGAATCCTTAGCTCAGATAAGGACATCGTCCTGTTGAAAGGCACAGAGGGCGCCGTGAATTCAATCACCCGCGGCAGGTTCTCCCTTCGATTCTTGAGCGAGGGCCATCACAATCTCATCCGCTGGTGTTCCCTCCTCTTCTTCATCCAATGTATCACCCAGCTCCTCCTCATCCCTCAAGCGTCGTTGTTCGGTCAAATCGCTTTCCTTATCTCGCTCGGTGTCTCCGCATTATACAACACCTGGCTCTCCTCGTTAGATAAGGAGAAGATCCATCAGAAACTCTTGTTCGAGAGGGTACTCGAGAACCCGACATTGACCAAGTACACGTTGGGCACACGCACCACCGCAGTGGTCTTCATGCTCCTTGTCCTTCAGCTGCAAGACCCAACGGGACTCCTCAATGAACTCCTCCCCAATGATACCAAGGTGTGGAGGCAGTGGAAGACAAGAATCCTAGAGCAGTTGCGTCACCCCAACGACAAGTCTTTCTTATCCGAAAACAAACTCGGAGATTTGGACGGATTTACGCAACAGGAGCAAGATTTGTTGGAGCTACTCTACGACGACGCACGGGCTGCGTACAGTGGTTACAAGGACTATCTCCGAGTTGATTCGCTATGATTATTTTGTAATTTATTTCTCTTCACCCCGTTCATCTCTGACTACCAGTGGGTGGTTCATGTAGCTATTAGCTTTGATTTATTCTCGTGTATACCCCATTAGACGGACGATCTTCCTCGCGTACTGTAGCCAATAGCGTCAACTGCCATTTTTCAACTTAATGATTGCCTGTAGCGTTATCTGTGGAATATGTGAACAGTATCAGATTTTAGAACCTGCACGACGGTGATGGCACGCAAAAAAAGACTGGATCCGAAATATCATACTCACCGTTGCTTGTTTCGATGGGTAGCAGTGTAGAACTTAACCCAGTTCAACAGAGTAGGTAGTACTCTCCACCGATCCTCATCGACATCATTGATTAGCACAAATTAATTAACGACGACGATCTTGAAAGAAATGTTGCAACCCCAAATCACATGGGATATGGAAACTAAGTACTAACCAATTGCGTTCCGATGGCATTGAAAGTGAATTTCGATCCCCAACTAGTGAATTCAAATATTATCGCATTCACACAAACCTCCCTAATCGTTCCACAAGCCGAGACTCAGTGAGTATCTGAATCCGGCACGCTGCGACAATTGCTTTGTACTGACCAACAATTCGGTCTGACCAACTGAGTGGTCAGTGATAATACATGGTAGCTAGCTCGAATACTCGAAAGAAAACTAGTCATGGTAAAGGATGGTGCAGTTGAATGGATTGAAGGAGTTATGAATCAGCACCGAGTGTCGAGCAGTGATTACTACATGAGAAATAAGGGAGCAATCAAGAATCACGACAAGGGACGAGGCTTGGAATGCAGTCGGCGGAAAATGACATTACTAAATGCAAAGCTCGATCGGAAGATGGTGTCGCATGGGTCGTCAGCGTGGCAAATTATGTAGGTGGCGCTCTCCGAAAAACGGACGGAAAAGGATCACTTGGAAGCGACATAGTGGATGTAACCACGGTAAGCTGCTTTAGCATCACCGTACAGCGTCTCGAGCAAGGACCTCTCTTGTTGACTGAACCCGTCCACCTCCCAGTCTGAGTCAACAAACTCGAGCTTCTCCTTGTCGAGAAGTCGCCGCACGATCTTCTCCTTCCAATGCCTCCAGACCTTGGTGTCGTTGGGGAGGAGATCGTTGAGTATTTTGTTCGGTTCTTCAGGTTCAAGAACGAGGAGGACGAAGACCACCATGGTTGTGTGCGTGCCTAAGCAATACTTGGTCAAGACTGGTTTTTGGAGTACACTGTTGAGCAAAATGCTCCGTTGGATCTTCTCCTTGTCCAAGGAGGACAGCCACGAGTTGTAGATCCAAGAGACACCGAGCGAAGCGACAAACATAATTTGGCCGAACAGGGAACATTGGGGGATGAGGAGTAGCTGGGCGATGAATTGGAGAGTGAGAAGGACGGAACACCATCCGATGGTTTTGTAATGGGGCTCGCTGGGGAAACTGAGACAGAACCGGCCGCGGGTAATAGAGTTCACGGCACCCTCCGCGCCCTTGAGCAAGACGATCTCCTTGTCTGCAAGGATACCATCACCAGGAGGTGATCCTTTGGCGGGTTCTGGGTGGCTGAACACGAATTTTCCCGATCCGATAACGAGACAGGAGATACCATTCGAGAGGATACCGAAAAGGATCAACGAGAACGAAAACCAATCGCCAAAAACGCCAGACGAAATGCAGGTGCCGACACTGACGGCGATAGGGATGCTGGCAAAGACAGGGGAGTACGAGTTGATGCGTTTGGGGTACATCTGAGAGTCAGGGACGTAGTTGAGCTCGGCAACAGTGACTCCAACAGCCTGCGTTTTTCTTCCCTCGACAACTTTTCCTTCCCGAGCAGCGCACTCTTTCATGAAGAGGGCAGCCAAGTGACCGGTGTCCTCGATGACGCTACCGGAGTGGGCAGCTCTAAACTTGGGACCCTTCCAGCCATCCAGCTCGAACAACGTGGCAGGATCAGTGTGGACACCAGGGAAAAAGCCGTCGAAAAACCTTGACTTTGCGAGAAGGCCGTATCGTTTGGCAATCTGATATGATCCTGGAGTGTTGTACCACCCTAACCACTGCCTGTTCTCGTAGACATGGACAGTGGCCATGGCCGAGACAGCCTCGTCCCCACCAAAGACGCCTGCTACACCCGAGGTGTCAAGGGTGAATTTGGACTTGTCGAGTGGCAACGAGGCCGCAACCAGCGAGCGACGTTGGACGATGCTGGATAAGTCGGGAATGTACATGTGAACTCCGGTCAAGGGATACAAACGAGGGGAAACGAAAACACAACGGTTGATGTGATAGAGTTCATCCGAATTGGAAGGGTGAACGGTGATATAGGTGGGAAAAATGACACGAGGTAACGTACGGTTAAGGCACGAGGCGGGTGGAGAGTGGAGTATAAGATTGAGGGATCCGGAACTTCAAGTTCATCATCTTGAACACCATTATGCCCCTGCAGGGGATGGCAGGGCGCAGGGGTATTAAAGTGAAATTTGGCACAATGCGGTTGTGAGTCTGGGAGCCCCATTCACTGAGAGTCCAATTGCAGTGAACGTCAGACTTGGCAATAGCAGACGGACGCGACTATGTAAAGCTCAACGTTTCAACTTGAAACTGCGCCAGCATTGCCTCACCTTCTCGAAAACGAAACTGATTGCATCTTGAGCTGTGGACGTCCTTTTCCGTCGATCCGCCCAACCTACAGTAGACTCCCTTATAACCCATAACTTTCGGGATAGGCCCAAAAGGTATGGGTTATGGGGAGTATGGGTTATATGATGTTGACGAGAAAAAAAAAATTCATGTACCATGTTCATCCGAGTCAGTCTAGTGGTATCCTAGGCTATGGTAGGTTGTTTACAAGGAAAATGATCAGTTATCTTGGTATCCTGCATACTCTGCATCCCCGTCGCACGTGTTCCCCATCCGAACGCACCCATTGAACATTGTCTCGAACTTACGAGCGAAAGTACTGTCAATCACCTCCATATACTTCTGCAAGACCCACACCGCCTGAAGTGCCTCGGAACAACTTCGCCACCCATCCCTTCACCCTCAGTTGATCCCGACTCAGAGTTCTCCTTGACTTTCTTCGACTCCATCACAGCCTCATATATTTCCTGATCTGATGCATCAAACATGTCGTGAGCCTCACCAGCCGGATTGAGGAGCTCAGTGAGAGCCATACGGTTGGAATGTTGGAGAGCCCCAGTCGACTTGAGAACATTTAGGGCTGTTTCAACTTCTTTTTCGACTGTGGAAATGGTGTCGGCTGAGTCGTTATCTAATATATTATGCTGGAGTGATCATCCACCGCGTCATCGCTCCTTATTTGGAGCGGCGTGTGTTTCGCTGGAGCGCAGCGTGGAACAGCAGTTCCTGGCGTGTGGAGCGCGTTAACACTGCGCTCGATCGATTATCAATTATTGCTCCTTTTCGTTGCTTTTTGCTGGAGCGGATATCGTTTACCATCATATCCTTTTGTTACAATATTTATTCACTCAAAGCATACATGTTTTGTCTGAAGGCATCCCTTGTATAATGATGGAGACAAAGTTTTGGGTCCTTGTGGCCATGTTGGGTTGATTATAGTGGTCCCAGCTGGACAAAATAGAAAATAAAAGACTTTGCGTGAACAATAATGATTTTGGACATGGTGATAATATTTTTGGAGATTAATTTTGGAAAAGATAGAAAATAAAACACTTTGTGTATAAAACAAAATGGTTTTGGATGGTCAATCTTTTGCAAAATGGTTTTCAGATTTTAGTATCAATAACTACAGATGAATTTTGGAAATGATAGGAAATAAAACACTTCGTGTAAAACAAAATGGTTTTCAGAAAGCACGAAAGAAGCACGGAGCTGACTAATTGTGGGAAAACATTGCCGTACATGCAATGCCCTAATCCAAAGCTCCCACTTCGCCTCTGAGTCCATTGACCTTGACCTTGCAAAAGGTGAGGAACAGAGTTGATAGTTGAATGTAACCTGTTCCAGTGTAAGGGAGAAACCTGCTTAGGAACATCGATATTTGAGAGGTTGTGGGGCTCATGCATAACAAACGGATTGTGGCCAGATTGGCCCTCAGTGCTCAACACTGTTGTGCTGATTGTGTGTTGGAAGATGTGCGGGTCGTCGATTGCCTCCCAGTCCATTGTAGATGTGTGCTGGGTATGGATATCTATCACAGGTGGAGAAATCTGGACCCGGGGTATGACCCAGGTACCACAGGTCTCTTGTATTCGCTACTGGAGACTCGGAGGTATGTATGGTGCCAACCCGCGGGCGTTTGTTGTGAGGGCACACAGAGTTTTCGCGATGGTACGAGAGCTAGCAATACAGAGAAAGGAAGCACAGATCATCTGGCACAAGGTCATTTCGAACCGTGATGAATGTGCATCAAAAAAGTGTATTCAGCGACGGGCGGGATATGTAACGACGTGGAGAGACAGATGCGCAAACAGTAACGACGTGGAGAGACGGATGCGCAAACAGTAACATAAAGCGACAGAAAGCATGTAGAAGTATACAGTGCAAGGGATCTCAGGCTAAGAGTGTGTGTGTGCATGGTGACAGGTTCTTGCAAGGGATCTAGGAACTGACCTTCTCAAATCAATGATTTCATCCAAGTCCTCACCGGTCTGGTAATGCCAGAGTATGTACTCAAGAGGCGTCTTGTTGAGATTGTGGCCGACGTACCAGTGGTGCATCAGCAAAAATGCCGAAGTCTACACTGGCCTATGTAGCATACATAACACTGGTTGCTCCCATTAACATCCCCCTGTAACATAGTATGATGTAACGTACTGTACATAATTTCTATGGTGACTACAGTAGCACCCTGTGACATAAGGGTCAACGTACACCATACATCAACATAGCTCACTGTAGCACTCTATAGCTCCTCAAGTTCTACAAATCACTACCATAGTAAGCCATAGCAAGTGTAATTATTGTCAAATTTGCACTATACATGCCACCGGTCTCAACAAGTAGCTAATCATGGTTAAATGTTAAGTATTAAGCATTCCAGAACTCAAGTATGGCGTTCTCGATTCCTGCCCTTCCAAATGAGGTGGTGGTGGTGGTGGTGGTGGTGGTGGGGTGTGCAGTGGTGCACGACCAGGTACGGGGGACTGTGGGGCGTGCAGTCGCACTGGTCAGTGCATGGGTGGTGAGCAGTGCAGTGCAGAGCACTCACTTTTTCAGGGTGCAAACAAGGTGGTGGTGGTGGGGTGTGCGCACGGGGCGCAGTTGGGTGTGCTGGTCAGTGCACAAGTGGTGAGTGGGTGGTATTTACCTGGAACTTGGCTGGAAGCGGTCATGCTGGTGGGGTACACGAGCGGTGGGGTGCGCAGTTGCACACGGTCGTGCTGGTGGTGGGTGTTTGTGCTGGTCAGTGCATGAGCAGCAAGTAGTGAGGTGGGCGGTACCTGCCAGTGCTCATCCAACCCCATGTCCACGTCATCGGGTTCCTCGGCGTTGTCCTCTGGCTCTGAGCGGTGGAGTGGACTCCGTTAGCAAATGACTTACAGAACACTAATATAATGGTTTGTATACTTTCATTAGAGAGACGATGAGCGTGATGGCCTGGGTGAAATGTACTGATAGGATGGACAGACCACCTGGAGAGTGCCATTCATGTGTACGCAAGTGCCAGTGTCTGGTGTGGTCGAGATAATGGGCGCTGGTGGTGGGCATTCATGCTAGTCAGTGCACAAGCAGCGAGCGGTGGGGTGGGGTGTACTCACATGGGCATGGTCATGCTGGTGGGTGCATGAGGGGTGGGGTGGGGTGCAAATGAGGTGGTGGTGGTGGGGTGTGCATACGGGGCGCAGTTGGGTGTGCTGGTCAGTGCACAAGCGGTGAGTGGTGGGGTGGGTGGTACTCACTTGGAAGCGGTCATGCTGGTGGGGTGCACCAGTTGCACATGGTCGGGCTGGTGGTGGGTGTTTGTGCTGGTCAGTGCACGAGCAGCGAGTGGTGAGGTGGGCGGTACTTACTTGCACAAGTGCCAGTGGGGGTGTAGCACAATGGGGCGTGCGGCGTTGACAAGGAGGTGGCTGTCCTGATGTCGTTAGAGTCCGAATGGAAGAGCGACGCATACGGAAGAGATGGGACTCAGACGTTGATGGCACCGTCCCAGTTGGAGCTAAGGTTTGGCAGTGGCGACGCTGGACCATGACCTGTTGGGTGCGGTGACGCATTTTGGCACTGAATAATGGGGTTGCGGCGGGGTGAAGTGTTGAGCAAGCAGATGGGAAGTTTGGGAAGAGTGGCGTTTGGGAAGAGTGGCGAATGAAAAAGAGAAAGTGCATCTGAGTCACGTTGTGCCAACCCTAAAGTGACACTGCGCACGGACCCCCCCTCAGTTCCCACCACTTGCCTCACAGCCGTGCTGCAACGCCCTCAGACTGACACAAACACATATGGCGACAACGGCCCATAGGCAGCTCGTGCGTATATTCATGTCTTCATCTAGCTCACAGCTTTGTCCTTGTCCTCACCCTCACATCACCCCCACCCTCACCTCACCTTCAACCAACGACGACGACAAGCAACTCGTCCTCGCCCTCATTTCACCCTCGACCAATGACAACGACGAGGGACAGCACAACACACATTGTGTGCATTGTGCTGTCTCTCATCCTTGTCCTTGTCCTTGTCCTCACCCTCACCCTCGACCAACGAAGGCAACGAGACGATGAACGACGTAACGCACGCAATTGCGTGCATTGTGTTACGATCGGTAACAATGCCACATGCATCTTTCATACTTAGTCGTTTGCTTCTCACTTTCTAGATCATGTGACTCCTTTATTTCCTTTCAACTGTGCAGGCTAGTCCGTCAGTCACAGGATACACACTGCACTAGTTGCAACGGACCATATATGGTTATATTCATTCCCACGTTCATCTCTGTGCTGTGCACACTTCTTTTCATTTCCGTTCGCTTCCATTCTGCCACAGCTTGCTGTTGCAGCATGTCATGCTTCTCTTCCATTTGATCTAACACATGTTCTTAATCTCCGCTACCTCATGCCACACCCTATGCCCTACATCGGTAGATCCGATACAAACATGTACATACCGTAGTATGCTATATAAACCCCAAGGCTAGTACTGGCATCCCCAGTCTAGTTCTCTTGGGTTTTCCCCTCTCAAGTCGGACTCAGTAGAATCCTCCCTCCATTCCCCATTCCAGTTAACGTTACTTGTGATAACCTGAAGTCGAACCTTTGACTTACATTGGGTTGTTTCACATTGTGCCGTCCCTCGTCTCATCCTTGTCCTCACCTCACCCTCGACCGACGATGACGACAGGACACGTCGTCCTCATCCTCACCCTCACCTCACCTTCACCTTCACCCTCACCCTCACCCTCACCCTCGACTGACAACGACAACGACGAGGACAGGACGTGTCATCCTTGTCCTCACCCTCACCTCACGCTCATGCTCCATTGACAATGGCGATGAACGACGAGGACGCATCGTCCTCGTCCTCGTCCTCACCCTCACCCTCACCCTTGTCACCCTCAGCGTGCAGGAGCAACGGCAGAACACGCCCAATTCGTGTGTTCTGCCATTGCTCCTGCACGCTCTCTTGCGTCCCAGTCCCTGCTCACATCGCACCGTGGCAACAAGATGCCATGGTCTCTAAGTGCTTTGTGCAAGTAAGTCAGATCCCCCTCCATTTTGTGCTATCTAACCCAAATCCCACCCGCTGACGAACCGGAAGCACCATTGTCGTCTTTGCAGACAAAACTGTGAGTTTTGCATGTAGTGAGTGTTGCTGAGGTGCTGTAACTTGCCAGTTGGATTCATTCAGATGAGATTATGTACTATGGTAGTTGACATTGATGAATTCAATTTTGGGGTTGTCTATGTAGATGTTGTTGTAAGGGCGGAAGGCTACTGTAGCTGACGTAGGCAACAGTCGGAATGTGAATGGGCATCACTGATGACATGTGACGACATCAACTATGTAATTATGGCATGTGCTACCATGACTTTTCCTTTTTCCTGATGTGGGGCATCTTGGACAACATAACCAATCACCAAGTTAGGGGGTTTCCAAATTTCACCACCTTTGTTGCATTCCATCTCTCCAGTGAGAAGTTTGACCAATGTCGACCTTCCAGAACTGTTAGACCAATAATAGCGACCTTGCACATTTTAAGCAAGCTCTTCTCCTTGGTCTTGACACCCTCGAGGACTCGGAGAGGAGGGTCGGGGAGCTTGAACTTCAGCATCAAGAGTGTAGTACAACTTCAAGTTGGCCTCCGAAACTTGCTTCACAAAGGCCTCGAGATTGCCATGGCACCTCTGAACCTTGGAGCGCCGGTTGAGGTGAAGCACATCGGTAATGGTGTTGTTGAGGAACCAGAGTCATGAGACACGAAATACATACTTGATGTGTAGTATCTCAGCGAGACGAGATAACTGTTACAGTTTTCCTATCGTCGGACCCCTTTTCCTTCTTTCCTTCCTCTTATGGAGCCCCTGACGCCTTCCGGGTACTTGCCACAATAGAGGCAAACACCAGTTCAATTTACTTAGACGATTTCCTACTCGAGCTATGACTTCCTCTCGTCTATTTCTTTCTTTCTTGTCATTTTCCCACGAACAGCGCGACTTTCCCACGCCACTGTTCGCCAACTGTTCGCCAAC
>JBBPND010000224.1:0-17278 GCA_038090655.1 Gastroboletus turbinatus
CAGTCTAGTTCTCTTGGGTTTTCCCCTCTCAAGTCGGACTCAGTAGAATCCTCCTTCTTCCCACTTCCCAGTTGACGTTATCGTGATAACCTGAAGTCGAACCTACGACTTGTATTGGGTTGTTTCAGATCGCAGCTCTCTCACTTGCCCATTGGGTGTCCTCTGGGCCGAAGCGCTATGTGCTTGCCCATACCTATCTCTCTCGTCATTGAACAATAGTATACATGTACATACTACATCTATGCATCTCACTACTTGAGTCTATGAAAGCAGAGCATCAGTCCAAAGAGGTTAAGTTGGAGAAACCAAAAACCCATCGTGAGGGGGCTGGCATCACAGAAGACTCGCATGGTAGAATCAGGAAGGTTGTTGAAATCCCAGGACTCAGATGAAAGAAAATAAATCCCGTCTGAGTGAGTGAGATGATCAACTGCCCACAAGAGCTCATGCTCAACATCCTGGTTGACCCAAATGGAAGCATGCTGCTCGAGTTTTCTGGCTGTTTTACTGTAGAGCACAGAGAGCCCTGGACGAAGCATGGGGTAGACATTGAGCACCCAATTAAGATGCCCAGCGATGCACTGAAAATCTCTTAAAGGACAGCAAGTGCCATGTTGGGCAAAATCACGAAGAGTTGAAATAATAGTTAAGCGGAATTTGTCAGACATTGGAACCCTCATTAGATTTGGCTCAACTTGAAACCCAATAATAGGGAGTTCATCACTGAAAACCTGCTTTCGCTCCTCATGAGGCAGATTGACGAAGTCCCAAGGATATAAGAGCTTGACAAGGTCAGATGGAAGATGCTTTCCATATCAGCAGTAAAAAAGCATCTCACCCCTGTGCTGAGCAGAGAATGAATCGTTGATGTAAAGAAAGAGGAGAATGATAAGAAGCTTCATCACAGCAATCCACGTCATGAGAGACATGAACACATGGAAAATCCGCTGAGAGGAACGACCACCAAATACATTGCACTGGTCAATGAAATGACGAGAGCCAACTGAAACAACCTGCTTGATCTGCCACAGCGGATGCATGGGCATCTGTCAATAAGCTTCAGAGACATCGGCTTTCCAGAGCAGCAGATCAATGTCGCCGTACTGTTGCCGATAGTACTGCAAAGTGGCTCCAAGGTCTTGAATATTGTCAAGGGTAACTCCAGCAATGTCCTCTTTCGAAATCATGTTATTGAGGGCATATTGACCTGCGCTGTGGTCAGTAACAAGACGGAGCTTGTCTGAACCGGGCTTTGGAACAGCATGAACTGGCATGGAATACATTCCCGGAAGGAGGTCAGATCCAAATTCCACAGAAAACCAGCCCTTTTCCTGCTCCTTACAGATCTGAGATTTGATAAAGCGAGCTTCATCCTCACTCCTCGGTGGCTGATGAGAATTGTCCCAAGTGAGAGGCAAATTAGCATAGTGAGTGTTAGCAAAAGGCCAAAACCCCTCAGAAAGACCGCAAACTACCAACTGGACGAAAGGTTGATTTGGGTGAGAGGACAGAAGAGATTTGAAACAATCAACATTGATGGGTGTTGAAACTTTAAACAGATGAGGACAAGATTTAATAGTGTGAAGCGCCTCTACATTCGCAAACTCCCCTATAGGGGGAGAAGGAAGAGGACCAGTGAATTTGGTCCAATGAACAGTGTGGCTACACAATTCCATAGATGGGTTCCAAATGAAATGATGGTGAAAGGAAGGACCTTGCGCAATTAACTCATTTAGCTCCTGAAGTAGGGTGGTCGGGCGTTTGTGGCTCCCTTTACAGTTTCGCCAGTTGCAACAATGTTCATAGATGCAATCCACAGCCAACTTATTGCAGGTGCCTCAATTCCATTTATGGCAAGGTTCTTGACCCCGGGAGGGATTTGGTCTTGAGCCACCCTTTTGCCCTTCTTCAAGGGTGCTTCCTCCGGAAGGGAAACCCATGCCAATTGAGGAGAAGTGAATAGTTCGCAGGTCGTCAAAGGCAGAGTAATCAGTGAGGCAAAGGATCTTTTGGTTTGCGACCCACAATCGGGCAGCTTTGTTGAAGTCAATGACTTTGAAATGGTGGAGGGGCTGGACGGAGGCAAAGAGCCTGGAGGTGTATGAATTCCAGGCATTGTACTCTCCTTGACGCTGCAGGAGAGCAAATGCTGTTGCTTCAATGGTCTTCCCGAAAGTGACAACCCAGTCTCCATGAGATTGGATTGCCTTTGAGGCTTTGGGCGTTTTAATGGTGAGCTGAAAGAGGTCTCCAACATCTGGCTTTGTTTGGTTTCAAGGCTGGTAGAGTAATGGGCCCCAAGGACCTTTTCAAGCTCGACAGGAAGACATTTGGCGATGCTGGTCCACTGGTCAACTGGGAAGTTGGGACATCCAGGGGCAAGCATGATCTTCTGGATAACAAAGGTTGGATTGCTCGCCCAGTTGTCAAGAAGGTCAAGGATTTGCTGGAGCTCAGTGGAGAGGGATTGGTGAAAGAGAGAGGAGGAGATATTCCATGGGAAAAGGGATTCATTGACTGACACTCGCCCCCACTTGCATTCAGGCTCCCTTTCCTCTTCGGACTCAGAGGGTGAACGCTTCCTGACAGCCAAAGGATCATCTCTCCTGACCCGGAAAGACTGGCAGAATGGTGTCAGCTGGCATTGTTGGGAACCAGAAAATGGTCCCCAAGATGAGTCTCTCCTGGTCGGATTGATAGACACTCGATTAGAGATATTGATGTTGTCGAGCATTTCGACATAGGAGGAGAAAGGGGTAGGGAAAGAGGACCTGGATGGTTGCTCACACCGCAAGGTTTCAATGTGGGAGTAGATGTGGAGGATAGTGTCAGACTTTGAGACCTCTCCGTGTTTATAGTTTTCAATGCAGGCCATACATTGTTCAATACAGTGAGCATTGGTAAAAACATCTGCTTCCCCTGATGAGACGGTTTGCGAGGAGAGTTCATGGCTCGACATGAGCAGAGTGATGGGAGTAAGATAACAATAAGTGATGAAAACACTACTAGCAAGACGATGTACACAGGTCAAAAGTAGCCCAGTGTACAGATAAAAAAGAACCCACCTAGCGAGATGACAGAAGCAGGTCAAAAGGGAGCAAGGAGCCCCCTGAATCGTCACCGCGCTAGAAAAGAAAGAAAGGGGGAGCATGACAAAGGATGATGCGAGGAGCACAGCCACAGGTGGCAAACCGTTAGGCGATGGGAACAACCCCTGAGATAAGGCTCCTCGAAAATTAGCTTAGTATAAACAAATTTTAAACTCCAATTAATCATTACAAAGTGAGAATTGATTTGCCACTCTTGGTTATTGTTCTGGGTACCTAATTTGTAGTAGGTGTCATGCAAGGTATCACTGCTATCTTGTTGTAGTGGTTGGTTGTTCCCAGATAAGCTTAATTGACCTCTTTGGTTGTATACTACATAACTCCCCTCTCTTTACTAGGTCTTGGATGGCTTGGCAGTCCCTTAGGGTATGTTGGTGGCTACCACACCCAAAACAGTTATAGGGTGGTTTAGTGGAGGGTAGATTAGTAGCTCTAGGGCTGTTGGTACTAGTAGGCCTAGATAATATCTGTTTCACTTCTGGTTATTGTTTTTACTGTTATACCTAGTAGGTCCTCCATTGTTATTAAACATTTGTTGGACTTCCTGGGTTTATCAAAGACTTGTGTCATCCTAGAGTTAATCATCAATGCTTTGAAGTAGGCTCTAGCATATCCTGGGTCATGGATATTAAGTTTACTCATTTCATCAATGAGTTGGTCAATGGATTCTGTTGTCCCTTTGGTAGTTTTATTTTCTTCTATTTTCTGCTTCTTTTCATGGATTCCAAAAGGACAGCTTCCTACTTCTTTGCCTGTTGTGTGTTCTGAGGGTTTCTTTGTTTTATGGGACTTCTTCCTATGTTTACTGTCATAGTCACTTTCATCTGAATCAGAACTGCTCGTGTTGGTTTCACTATTGGACTCAGAGTCACTCTCTGAACTGCTGTCATCTCTTTAGTGATATTGAGCACCAGATCCCTTTTGATCAAATCAGTAGTGATGAAGCAATCGCTCTATGGTTGTAGTAATCTCTCTGTTTGAGAAGGGCTTTGAAATGTCTTTAGAGCATTTTTAGCTAATAGATGGGTCTCTACTCTATCTCACATATCTCTGGGAATGCCTAACCAGAAGTAGGTGTTGTAGTCATCAGTTTGGATATCATTTTCAGCCTTAAGCCATTGGCCTATGACTGTAAATTTTCACACATATTGTTTCCAAGCCACTAGACTATCTAGGGGCTTCTTGGAATATTTTTGTATTAACCATTCAAGGTCTTTCCTTTGATAATGGGTTTCCTCTCATTCTGCATCATATAAGCAGAGTATCTGGGTCTTCAGTGCATCCCAGTCATTGGCTTTGTATTCATCCAATGATTTGATGAGATGGCACACTTCAGTGCTACAGTAATTTGTGATTCCTTCACATTTCTCCTGGTTGACAGTAATCTGGCAATGGCCTAATAGATGTTCATATTGGTGTAAGAAGTCCTTGACTTTGTAGTAGTATCCCTTGAACTTTGCAGGGGGATCTCAGCTTCTTTGGCTAGGTAATGGTTGGGGTCCTTGGGTAGAATTTCCTGAAACCATTGTTGGAATAAGTTGGGTAAGATGTTGGATGTTGTGTATGGAATATTATAGTTGGGACAGTTGAAGTGTTGGTTCAATCAATCCTCCTTGCGGTGGGCTCCAATTTATCTTCTTACTTAGGCTTAGCAATAGGAAATGAATAAAATATATTTGTATTCCCCCAGACTTATGCTTTGCCTTCCACGGTTGAAACACTATGAGTTAGGGATCGATTACAGTGGTGCAAAAAACTGTCCACATGTTTGGTCAATTTCCATTAAACATGATAACCCCTGATAACCCATCCTTGCCCTAAACTATGAGTGTATGAAATGAAGTATGTACTCTTAGCATTCTATCCATCCATGATTCAAGAGATTTGAATATGGTGTGATGAAATGGCAGCCATTTCAAAACAATGACTCATTCAGATGGTTTTTTGGCTTTCTATAAATTTGACTATATAGTACTTGGTATGACCTCCTTTGGCCTTGATAAGTGCCCCAATATGTCTAGACATGCTTTCTATCCATCTCTGACACTTTTCCCCATTAATCTTCCCCTACTCCTTCACTACCCTTGCCCATAGTTGATGAACTCCTATAGAAGCCTTGTCATAGGCTGAGAGGCATTTCTTAAGGTGATCTCAAGTACATATGTCCAAAGGGGTTAATGTCTGGAGACTGTGCAGGCCAGTCCAGAAGCTTGATTCCCTGCTCTTCAAACCACTTTTGAGCTCTTCTAGAGGTGTGCTTGGTGTCATTATCTTGTTGAAAGATAATGTTATCTTTTGGAATTCCAGATTTTTCCATGCTTTGCAGCAACTCCTGCTCTAAAATTGCCACATACTATTTAGCATCCATTCTCCCCTCCACCTCACTCAAGACCCCAACTGCCTTGCACCCTATGGAGCCCCATACCATCAGTGAACCTCCTCCAAACTTGACTATACCTTGACCTCTCTAGCAATCAGCCCTTTTCCCTTCTTTTTCCACACACAGTCTTGCCCATTTGACCCAATCCTATTGACTGTGATCTCATCTGACTATATAACTCTCTTCCAGTCCTCCATAGTCCAATCCTGGTACATGAGAGCAAATGCTAACCCTTTTCTTGTGACCACTAGAAAGTAGAGGCTTCTTTGTCTTTATCACAGCCTTTAATGAAGCTTCCTTGAGGGTATTTCTCACAGTCTGAGGGCAGACAGGAGCATCAATGATGGAATTGATGTATTGAGTGGCATGAACAGCATTTCTGCCCTTGCCAGTAATAATTTGCTGAACAATAGCTCTTTTGTTGGTAGGAGTAAACTTTGAAGGACAGCCACCATGAAGTCTAGTCTTTTTTGAATGGAGTTCCTGAAGAACCTGGCATACTGTAGACTTCCCTAGGCTAGTTTGGGAATCAATTTCCCTAGAGAAAAGATCACAAAAGCAGAAAGAGATGATATGCTTTCTTTAAAAGGTAAAAATGATTTTATGGTAATGGTGGAAAAATAAACATGGAATGGTGTGCTGTCTGACACTCAATTACATAAAGGTAATGTAATAGAACCCTTACTAAATGTATGTAATTGTATTACAGCATGCTAGGATGCAATATATGTAATCAAAACTTAAAGTCACACAACTGTCTGAATGAGTCATTGTTTTGAAATGGCTGCCATTTCATCAGACCATATTCAATTCTCTTGAATCATGGATGGATAGAACACCAAGAGTACATACTTCATTTCATACACTTATAGTTTAGGGCAAGGGTTAGGGGTTATTGGGGGTTATTGCATTTAGTGGAAAGTGACCAAACATGTGGACAGCTTTTTAAGCCACTGTACATATATCTCCTAGACAAAACAATAGCTAGGATCTACTAGGATTGAGTTGGTGGGTAGACTTAGTGTAGTCAATAACATGGTTTGTTCACTAATCCTCAACTAACATTTACAGATTAGTTAATTGATATAGGCTTCAATAGAAGTCTGGTTAGTAAATGTAATGCACTAATGATTATACACTTGAGAAACTCTAGTCAACAAAAGGTTGCTAGGCTTTAGGATAGTACAAGTGTGGATAGGGGTTATTTAACCAAAATGGATAATGTCTTTTTGGTCAACAAAACAAACACAGATAAACACTAGTCAAACTAATGAAGTTGCTAGGTCAATCAGATAGGTATTAAAGGTTATTGAAAAAATGTACTAAAAAGGAAGTCAGAGGCTTTGTGGAGTACTAATCCGATGATATGGTGGATTGTACAGATGTTAAGATGTTCCAATTGATTAAGTCAATAGTCACTTAGTTCACTCAGATAGGTTCTAATAACACAATCATATTGTGCAACTAAGGAGATGTTTATTCAGGCATACCAGACTGGACTATCACTTATCCCTTGAGGTGGATAGTCAGTGGGTAGAAAGTGTGCTCGAGGTACTGATAGAATGAGTTGTTGGGGATCTATTCCTTTTAGTTGCCCTGTAGTGGGTTTTCTCTCTAAAAGTGTCCTATGTACTTATCCTATTTGATACAAGTTTTACTCCTAACAATGGAAACTGACAGTGCTCTAAGGCTATGGAGATTGTCCTGCACTAGGCCCTCTGTGGATTACCTGTGGAGGGAACTCCAGAATATATTTGATGAGACTGAGAGGGTCAAAATAGTCACTCTCATATTGTCACTTACATGATATTCTATGTGTTACACGAGAGTGTAACTCTAGGCTCTTCGGGTCATACTATCCAAGTACGACGGACAACTGGCACAGTGTTGTCCTTGGTCAAGGGCTGGCCTTGAGTTGGGGAAGAAGGTATGAAGTAGTGAGAAGAAGATCGAGCGAGATGACAATCACAAGGAGCTTTGAGAATACACTGGATTGTGTAGATCAAGGTTAGAGTTACATACATGAGCGAAACGAATATATATACCCTGCCATATAGACCTTAGGGCAGGTCAAGATATAATAGGAAATACTAAATATGGGAACTCGGGGAAAGCAGGATTGGATGGGAATGGAATGGAATGAATCGGAAGACATCGGGGAGGATAGGAACTACGAGGCTGTGTGCAAGAGAACACAGCCAAGGAGATATAAGTCCACAAGAAGTAATCAGAAGAGAATGAACTAAGTATCCGAGAATAGCTCAGTCTGAAGGAGTTCCGCCCAGATGTCATCTGGGAGGGATGGTTCTGCGAAGAGGTCATCCCAGAGACCTTGTCCTGGATGGTCAAGAAGGTGTGCTGTTGGAGAGGGAGGAAGAGAGAAGGAAAAAGGCCGGTCCGTTAGGTCATTTGTAACAAAAGGAGTATGGGAGGTTTATGATAGAGTGGCAGAAGTATGGAATAATATAGATCCAGAGGTGTGTCAGAATTTGATTGAAAGCATGCCTAGGAGGATCCAAGCAGTAACCAAGGCCAAAGGAGGTCATACAAAGTACTAGAATGGGCTGATTCTATAGATTTGATACATAGTTACAAAATTGAGTCAATGACTAGCTATTTTGAATTGACCATATCTCTATGGATGCTAGTCTAAATTACATAATTCTTTTTTGATGGATAGCCGAGAGTGGGTACATGTAGTCACTCACCTACACTTTGGCTCTGTCTATCCATGCCCCTGAGCTATATAACATATACTCCAAATTCTCAAAACATTGACTCAATTTTGGAAGTCACTGTACATCCAACCCACTCGGGCCCGACTGTCTCCACCATATGTACCTCTGATCCCCTGGGCCCACCTCGGTGTAACCCGCACTAATTGGCCCTTTTTCAAGCAGGCTTACCATATGCTACGGGGCATTGTGGCTGCAGTATGTACCTTTACAGCCTAAGGAACACATATTGAATGACATTTATGCTAGGATTCAGTGCCATCTGCAACATTCTAACAGCCAACACAACCCCCCAATGCCAGCTCGTTTTGACACCATTTTGGTTGTGACTGACGACGAGGCTTGGGAACGTGGGGGCTTCCATGGTAATTTTTTCTTCTTGCCACGCTCTCTATCTAATGATGTTTACAGGACTGCGCATAACTGAGATACATGCAATCTTCAACCTCCCACCTCATCTGGGAACATTTACTGAGCCCCTTATTTATATTCACTGGTTCAAGCCATTACACCACATTGACGACAACGTTCAGATGTGCCGGATCACGTATTCAACATGGAACCACCAGCCTAATGCAGCCATCATCCCCATATCTCAAGTGATTCAACCCTGCCACCTCGTTCCTAGGTTTTCGAGCAGTGCTGTTAACCCACTCTGGAATCACAACCGCACAATGGCATTGGCCGATATCTTCTGTTAGCAACCCAAAATCTAATAAAGACCTTGGTCACTTCACACAAGTAGACTGGAGCTGAGTAGAGCACAAGACGTTGGGGAATTCCAACAAGAACTTGACTGAGTTCTTGTGGAGCTAATTCAAGGTATATATACGTTACAGGTTTGTTTGTACTTATTATGGATAAGGTCCATGTGAGCTGCTTAGGGCAGGCTCCTAGGGTAAAGGGTATGACGTCGTGTGATGTCATCAGGTACATAGATCATTCTAGAATGTTCTAGATGACGGAGATTAAATGTGTAGTCCATGAGGTATGACATCATGGTCTAGAGCAGTCACATGATTTGAAGGGAAAAGAAGTCACGTGATACATTACGTAATTAGTCACGTGCAAGGGTCACGTGATGTGAAGAAGATAAGACTTAGCTAAACCCTTAGGTTAGGGTTAGGTTCGTAACATTACCCCCCTTCTATGGATCAACTTCCAGGTGATTCCATGGTGTAGGGTATTCCGTAAAGTTTTCGTAAGGGTTAAATAAAGTTTGAAATGACGTGTTCGCCATTCGTAACCTGCGGGGTGCGCTTGGTTTGGATTTGTAAAAGTCCCGTATCGCATCCTTCGCGTTTGAAAGGTTTCCTTCGAGTTCCCATATATGGTCCTTGTCAGAGTAGCCTTTCCAATGGACTAGAAATTCCAATTTGCGTCCCTTTAGATGTGAGTCACATAAATAATCCACTTCGTATTCGGCATCGCCTTCATCCGTGACAGTGACAGCACCTGGCTTGTACGTAATCTGTCCGGGTAGTCACTCCTTGTAAGGTTTGACTCGGCTGATGTTTACTACATCGTGAATTTTCATAGAGTTTGGTAGTTTGAGTTTGACTGCATTTGGTCCTACCATCTCGATAACGTTATAGGGGCCCAGCCACCTTTCCGTGAGTTTGCGTGACTGTCTTGTCTCGCGTAAATTAAGGTTTGTGGTGCTAAGCCACACTTTATCGTCCTTTTTATAGATAGGGGCCTCAGAGCGGTGCTTGTCCACTTGTGCCTTCATTTTCTTTTGTGAGTTTTCTAAAGAAGACTTCGTGTCGGCTAGCGTTTTAGCGAAGTCGCGGGAAAATGATGTGGCAGCCGGTGCCTTTGCTTCTTTGGGTTCTATTCCCATGCGAGGGGCGTAGGAACGTGTGACTTGGAAAGGAGATTTCCCCGTCGCGGAATGAACCTTGTTATTATAAGGAAATTGCGCCAGCGCAAGCCATTCTGTCCATTCATGTTGTTTCTCGGCCATATAGAGCCTAAGATATTGCTGCAAATCTCAGTTTAGCCTTTCCGTTTGTCCATCGGTCTGGGGGTGGAAAGCCGTAGACATGCGCAAGTCTATCTGTAGCATTTTGCCAAGATCTTGCATGACTTGTGTGGAGAACTGCGGGCCTCGGTCCGATATAATAGAGCGTGGGAGACCATGCGTTCGCCAAACATGATCTTGGTAGAGTTTTGCCGTTCCGAGTGAGGTAACAATCTTTGTCGTGGGAATAAATACAGCTTCTTTGCTAAAACGGTCTACAACCACGAGGATGCTGTCAAAGCCATTCGACTCGGGGAGATCCATAGTGAAATCAGCGGATATATCCTGCCAGGGTCCTTCTGGAATAGGATTAGGTAATAGTTTCCCAGCCGGGGGAACATTTGTTGGTTTCATCCGAGCGCATCTTTCGCATCGGGAACAATAGTTTTTAATGTCCGCGTGAGAACCTTGCCAGAAGTAGTAGCATGAGACTAACTCTAAAGTCTTCTCTGCGCCACCGTGTCCTGCGAGCGTGGAGTCGTGATACATGCTAATAATATCCTGACGGAGCTGTTTGTCCTCAGGCACGTAGATTTTTCCATTGATGCGAGCATAGCCTTCTTCGTCAAGTTCGAAAGCCGCTAGTGCTTTTTCTTTTTCTTTTGATTGTGCGTCCCTGACACAATCTAAGATCTTTTCTTCAAGTCCGTGGACTCTCACGGCCATATTGGCCCTGACTCTTTCGGCGGGTATTACTGTCATCCCTTTGTTGTCATTTTCAATACCGATGGCGTGATCTTCGCGTCGGCTAAGGGCATCGGCTTTTCCCATGGAAGTTCCCGGTTTCCGAATGAGTTCGTAGTTGAATCGTGAGAGGTAGAGAGCCCATCTGGCTCGTCTTCGATTCAGATCTTGAGATTTCATAAAGTATTGGAGATTGGCGTGATCTGTCCAAATCTCGAATTGTTCGTGTGCGCCTTCTAAATAGTGGCGCCATTGTTCTAGTGCTAATATGATGGCCAGCATTTCTTTGTCGGCTATGGCATAATTACGTTGTTCCGGTGACATCGAATGTGATGAGAATGCCACGGGGTGCCATTTGCCTTCTTTTTCTATAGATAATACAGTGCCAGTGGCGAAGTCGGATGCATCCACTTCTACCCTGAACCTACAATCGCTATCCGGATAGGCAAGTATAGGTGCCATCGTGAAGTGTCCTTTCAGCGTGTCGAACGCGTTTTGTTCCT
The DNA here is from genome assembly GCA_038090655.1 of Gastroboletus turbinatus. Classification (NCBI taxonomy): domain Eukaryota; kingdom Fungi; phylum Basidiomycota; class Agaricomycetes; order Boletales; family Boletaceae; genus Gastroboletus; species Gastroboletus turbinatus. Next base: position 11,433 of record JBBPND010000224.1, read on the forward strand.
TTTCTGTCCAGCGCCATGCTAGATCCTTTTTGGTTAGGTCGTTAAGTGGTCTAGCCGCGATAGAGAAATCTTTGATGAAGCGGCGATAGAAGTTCGCCAAACCTAAGAAGCTTCTAACTCCTTTAACATTCGTGGGAACTGGCCATTCGGTAATTGCCTTAACCTTGGCGGGTTCCATTTCGATTCCTTGTTCGGATATGATCATTCCTAGGAAATCGATTTTCTTTGTACGGAATGTACACTTTTCAGGTTTGATGAAGAGATCATTTTCTTTTAATCTCCGCAACACTTCTTTTACGATCCGGTCGTGTTCGGCTTGATCCTCGGTTTTAGTGAATACGAGGGTGTCGTCAATATAGATAATGACTACACCTTCCATGTCGGCAAAGATGTCGTTCATCATGGCCTGGAATGTGGCGGGCGCGTTTGTTTGTCCGAAATACATAACGAGGGGTTCGTAAGATCCTCGATGGCAGACGAAGGCTCCTTTCCATTCATTGCCTTCCTTGATTCTCACGTTATTATAACCCCATCGTAAGTCCATTTTTGTAAATAATTTAGCTCCTTTCAATCGATCGACCAATTGGGAGATAAGGGGGAGCGGATAGTTATTTTTGACGGTCCACGAGTTTAGATAACGGTAGTCCTGTACCATTCTCTTTTTGCCGTCCTTTTTGGGAATAAAGAATACCGGGGAAGTTTGAGGGGATTTCGATGGTCGAATATATCCTTTTCGGAGTTGATCATCTACAAAATCCGAAACTTCCTTTTGTTCATCAACCGACATTGGGTACATCTTTCCCTTTTTCGGTTGGAAGCCTTCTTTCATATCGATAGCATGATCCCATGTTTTGCGTTCCGGCATCCGTTCTGAGTGTGATTTGGAGAACACCTCGAGGAATTCATGAAACTCTTTTGGGACCATTTCTTCGACGGTCTTTTCAACTACCGGGGCGCTCTGCTGCCGCTCAGACGTAGTTTGCCGTAATTGGCGATAAACGTAAGGCATATCGTTAAGTTCCTTTTCTTCTAAGGTTCTCACGAATACCGGTCTGTCTGAAAGTAGATAGCACGTGCGGGGACAACATGTGAGTTTCACTGTGCCTTCTTGCCAGTTAATCTCTGGGTTGTGTTTCATAAGCCACGTGTAACCGAGGATGATGGAGTTCTTGCCGAGGTCGGTAATTTCAGCTGTGATCTTTTCACGATGTCCTTGGTAATCGAGAATAATGTCTGCGGTATGCGTGATGTTACCGGCGGAGTTCTTTGTTCCATCGACATTAAATACTGGAATGGGACGTTCCAGTTCCTTGGTTTGTATGTGGTTTTCTTTTGCCCACGTGCGATCTATGAATATGCCGTTGGCACCGCTATCGAGTAGCGCCTGTGCCTCGTTCATCTTGTATTTGGTCGTCAGGTTTGCGACCTTGACTTCCAAACATATTTCTTTCCTCTGTTTTAGTGATCGGAGGACGATCCTTTCCGGGGTTTCTAACGTAATAGGTTCTTTACATAAATTTTTTGTGTTTTTCTTGACGGAATTAAGCCTGGATTCATTGCATCCAGCAAGCTCACTTTTGTGAGACTCCGTCTCGCTTACAGAAAGAGTATCGGTATCTATTGTCCTGTTTGGGAGTTGAAGAACTCGTGTTCTTCTTCTCCATATTCAACATAAGGGGAAAGAGAGGAAAAAGAATTGTTCATATTAAATGTCTGTTTATCCACACAAGCACCCGGTGCACTCATGCGGACTCTCCTTTTTCCGAATCGGCCAGATCTGCAAAGTAGGCTTTGGCCACCTCGAAGTCCATTGCGGCGACTTGTTTCATTCGGGAGTCGGGCTTTGCCTTGCCCTTTCCCTTTCCATGCGAGCTAGAGTCTTCACCCCCACTCTCATCGCCAGACGAAGACGAGTGTATGCTGCGATGCTTGCTGCACCTTCGTCCATGTGATCCCCCAAGGAAATGGCATTCTGCACATTCCTTTTTGGGCTTGGGGCAGGCCCATTTTCCGTCTTTCTTGGCGATGTGGTCACCGCCACAATTGAAACATCCCGATTTGCGTACCTCGGAAATGTCCATTGGTTTGCCTTGACCGCCATAGGTCTTAGCTTGTCCTTGTCGCGTGTTGTTGTACGTATTGTACCCAGATGCGCGACCCTGGGTTTTGAATCGAAGCTCGTAGGCTTCTATGGCTGATCCGATGTTGACGATGATGCCAACGTATTCTTTGACCGTAGTCTTCCTTTCTTCTCGCATGTAGATCTCTCTCAAGATCTCTTGTCGTACGTTCTTTTCCAAGATACGTACACTGTGCGAATTGTCTATTCCGGAGTGGCTGTATTTCTCTAACCACGAGGTCAGAAAGGATTGGGTCCTTGTTTTTCCCTGGACCAGGTTTTCTAGTTGCGTGAGGGCAACTTTGGAGTCCAATTGTGGACGAAATCGAAGGCAGACTTCTTCTTTGAAATCGTTCCATTCGGGCCATTCTTCGGAGTCGGCGTATCAATCTAGGTAGACACGGGCCCATGTGCCTGCCGAGTATTTGTCTTGTTCGCCGTCCTTTGGTCCTATCCTCATGAGGATGGCGCAGACCTTTTCTGAGTCAAATATAAAAGACTCTTTGTTCATTCGAATATATATTTTTATTTTTGTCCACCAGGTATCAAAGTTCCTGGGGGCACCATCGAAGCGTCCTGGGTCCGCTATTACTTCTACTTTCTTGTTGACCTTAATCTCGGTCCTAGGCCCTTCAGCTGTTGTTTGTGCGCGTGCTGCGTTGCGCTGCGCCCTTGTTGCGTCAAGCCGAGCTTCCAGAAGCTGGGCCGACATTTCTGTTAATTGCCGTTCAAGGTCGGCAACCTTTGCATCGAAGTCGACGTCCATACTCGTTGACATGTTTTGCTTTGGTGAGGATGGTGGGGAGTCTGGAGGGGACTCGGAGGAGGTTTCGTGGTCGGAGGGTACGTTGCTCCGGGGGTTCCACACGTTGGATGACTTGGGGGAGTACTACCGGTGGGAAGTACTCTAAGCTTTGTGGGCGATTGGCAATAAAATCTGCCCGATCTTGGATGCGCTGCAAATAGACAGCCTCTGCTTCATATAGGTGTTCAGGGACGTAACCGTTGTTAAACCCTGCTTGGATAAATGGTAGGAAATCCTGTGGGAAATCCTCTTGTTTGATTTCGAAGGTGACCGAGTCGTTTGGGTCGTAATCTTCGTTGACGTAAGGGATTGGAGATGAAGATCTCCACTTGATCTCGAAGTGAATCGAGGAAGGGGAAGGGAATCGAATCATCCAGGAAATCGTAAGCGAGGACTACTCACTCGAGCTCACTAAAGTGTTATCCGGCCAATAGCCTTCCGGACTAACGTTCGAAAAAGGGTAAAGTAAATCTAGATCTGGTGGGCACAATACGCTCTTGCACCGAGATCGTAGATTATGTAAACGTAACAAATAAGTTCGTGACACGAGCACGAGATCCGTGGATCAAAGAAGATGAAGGTTTTTGTGCAGCGGTGTTTAAACCAATTGAGAGCGCTCGAGCTCACTGCTACGCCGCCCTAGATAGCTAAGCGTCTTCACACCCATATAGGGTAGGTATACGTAAAAGAAAAGGGTAATGCCAAGTGGCGAGAATGTGAAGGTTGTATGAAGTTTCTCCTTAAGCCTGGAGTCCGGCTATATCCCCTTAACGCTGGGGGCCGCGTATGCGTATGAAGCGGTATAGAAGATAGTGAAGTGAGGAAGGATGAAAATAGTCAAGTTCTTATGTTAGCAACCCAAAATCTAATAAAGACCTTGGTCACTTCACACAAGTAGACTGGAGAAAAGATAGAGAACAAGACATTGGGGAATTCCAACAAGAACTTGACTGAGTTCTTGTGGAGCTAGTTGCAAGGTATATATACGATACATGATGTTTGTACTTATTATGGATATGGTCCGTGTGAGCTGCTTAGGGCAGGTTCCTAGGGTAAAGGGTATGATGTCGTGTGATGTCATCAGGTACATAGATCGTTCTAGAATGGTCTAGACGACGGAGATTAAATAAACGTGTAGTCCATGAGGTATGATGTCATGGTCTAGAGCAGTCACGTGATTTGAAGGAGAAGGAAGTCACGTGATACATTACGTAATTAGTCACATGCAAGAGTCACGTGATGTGAGAAGATAACACTTAGCTAAACCCTTAGGTTAGGGTTAGGTTCGTAACAGTCATCACCATCAAAATACCATCAAAATCACCTCCATATCATATCATTTCCTTTTTTGCTCCCTGATATCATCATAACTCCAATCTCCATCAAAAACCCTTTCAAATGAGCTATATATCATATAATTCCCTTTTTTACTTGCTGACATCATCACTCCTGTCATCTCCCTCAAATCCCTTCAAAATCACCTACATATCATATAATTTCCTTTTTTGGTCATAGTTATCATCACCTCTAAAAACTCTCCTACAAAATCTAAAAAGCGAGCCAAAAGTGTACCCAAAGTATACAAACAAGTGTACTTCAAGTCTACCAAAGTGTACCAAAAAAGTGTACCAAAAAGTGTACCAACAAGTGTACCAACAAAGTGTACCAAAAGTGTACTACAAAAAGTGTCAAAAGTGTACCAAAAAAAGTGTACCAACAAAGTGTACCAAAAGTGTACCAAAAAGTGTAACAAAGTGTACCAAAAGTCTAGACAAAAGTGTAACAAAAAAGCGTACAAAAAAAGCGTACACAAAGTCTATCAAAAAGTGTAACAAGAAAGTCTACCAAAAGTCTACCAAAAAAGTCTACCCAAAGCCTACACAAAAGTCTACCAAAAAGTCTACCAAGAGTCTACCAAAAGTCTACCACCTACCAAAAGTCTACCAAAGTGTAAACAAAAGTCTACCAAAAAAGCGTACCAAAAGTCTACCAAAAAGTGTAGACAATGAATGTATAGAAAAGTGTAGCAGAAGTCTACTTGATGTCTACCAAAGTGTACTTAGTCTATCAAGTGTACCAAAGTGTACCAAAGTGTACAAGTTGTCTATAAAAAGCATAGTAAAAGTGTACAAAATGTGTAGTCAAATGTGTAGTGACAGTGTACCCAAAAAGTGTAGCAAACTGTACCAACAGTGTAGCACAAGGTGTAGCAATTGCAGGAATATTTTGGCCATATCTCAATGGATTTACATGAAAACCTCAAGTCTTACCATTGCCGAAATGTCAACTTATATTCCAAGGCCAGTCTTCACATTGTGGGACGAGACTGTCACCCAATGTAAATTCTGCAATATGGATCATGACTTGTGTCAGCATGGTATCCACAACAGCTGCTACACTACTGCACTCACGGGAGTCCTGGACTCCAGTGAGCATGATAGGTATAAGCCTTTGCTGTTACAGTTTTCCTATCATCGGACCCCTTTTCCTTCATTCCCTCTTCTTATGGAGCCCCTGACGCCTTCCAGGTGCTTGCCACAATAGAGGCAAACACCACTTCAATTTACATAGATGACTTCCTACTCGAGTTGTGACTCCTTTCCGTCTATTTCTTCCTTTCTTGCAACTTTCCCACGGAACAGCGCGACTTTCCCACGCCACTGTTCGCCAACTGTTCGTCTACTGTTCGCCTTTCCCACGAAGTGTTCGTTTCTTCCCACGCTTCATTTGAAGCATTGTAGAGGCAATTCCTTTCGGACGACTTCCATTTCTAGATGACATACTACGTCATCTCTATCCCCTCAACCCAGGGGTGACTCACATCGACTAGGTAGACCCTAGGACCTGCTATGACATAGTAGGTCTGTGCTCACTTCACCCTACTATAAATACCTGTCGCCTTGTACTATAGTCGGTAGCTAG
>JBBPND010000225.1:0-17275 GCA_038090655.1 Gastroboletus turbinatus
TAGTTGAGATAGTAGAATATGGATGTATGGAATCTGATATACCAAACTGGTCCATAGCACATGATAATAGATAATATTACAATCTATTGTAATCTCACGATTTTACATTTTTTGTGATGAACGTGTACCAACCACCTCGACACACTCGCTGCCGGTGGTAAACCGACCGGGAAAACCACGACGGGGACTGACGACCTGGAACGAACGGGAAGAGAACGTACATACCCATAGAACCAAGCGACACCCGGGCCCGACCACCCGACCGCGTGGAAGGTGTTGAACAACGTCGTACTGTCATCGATGTTGCATACAGTCGCCAACAACATCATCGTAACCCCTTGACGGAGCATGCCAAGCTCCCGACGATCAACTCATTGCTGGAGACTCGTCCGGGTGCCTGTGATCATCCTGGCTACTCCCTGGTCGCCGAGCAACAACAAAGACTGCCACGATAACACGGGGTACTACAAAACAGGATGATATACGTTTCAGAAAGCGAAAACATACGATGCTCAAGTCCGAGATCATGATGGCAAGAATAACAGATCCGGAAACAAAGACAGCACGGCAACTACAAAATATCAAGCGTCCGTATCTTCTGTGCGAGATAGCGCGGGGGAACGTTGTCGAGCAGCTGCACGACGATAGCGTGATCGGATGCGACACGTTTGTATTCATTGTGGGATAAAGGAACGAGCAATAGCGCGCCGAAAGGCTGTCTGAGACGCGCGAACAGTCGCAACGCTCTCGTAAGCTTGTCGTATGAAGGGGGTACAGCGTGTGATGAGAATGGAGAGAGCGCATCGGAATCGCCGTTCCCACCATCCTCGTCGAGTGGGGTGAGCGGTTCATCGTCATCGTCCACAATCACATCCCTGGAAGGAAGGACAGGATCAAGAAGGCACTGGAGCCATGGATGCACGAGAACCAGACTCCTAAGGCCAGACAAGTCCTCCGTCGTCTTGATCTCGACGTTCCCGAGTCCGGATGTTACGCCACGATAAAAACGCTGAGAATCACCGCTCGAGATCAATGGACCTTTCAGTGGAAACATGATGCAGGATAAGTTCAATCGGCGGCTGGCAAGACGCGGTGATGGGAGAAGGACGACACGATCGTATAGCATTAAAGCCGAGTCGAGATACGAGGATGTCCGTAGTTCCGCGATCAAGCCGTCCATCTTGTCATCTTCGATCAGCGACGGGATATAAGGTGACGCTGGCTCGCGGTATACACCGATCTCCGAAGGAAGACAGCTGTTGTAGTCGGATGCCTCCCCTGTCCAGGCTAGAATGGTGACATCACCTGATCGGGTCAAGACCTCTTGTAACAGGCGACCCAGAGCGCGTTGCTGGCCCTCGCCATACGTGACTGGGATGGAGACATCAAATATACCAAAGAGCGAGTAGGCTATATCCTCTTGTTTCGTAGCGATGCGTGTCGCAGCAAGACAGAGTTTCTGTCGTACATTCTCTGATCCGGGTCGGAGAGAGAGTAGAACTTGTACATCAACGCCATTTGCGTCCGCCATCTCGCCCATGATTGCAGACGAATCCTTGTGGTTATACACACTCTCTTGAGGACGATAAGGCTTCCAATCTTCGGTGTAGAAACGGATGACGCGAGATGCAAAGAACTCTTGCAACGTCCATGCACGAGTGTTCCACAAACACCTTATGAGAGCACGCAGCTCCGAGTCAGATCGTACACCCTTCAGGTGAACGATGGTGAGGGTGGATTCATGGTACCATTGGAACATTGAGGTGAGGGATTCTTGAAGCACTGAGCTGTCTGTTTTGTTGACACAACACGTATCGGACCATGCCCAGCGCAACCCAGCTTCCCGCACCGTCATACAAAACATCGCCAACTTCGAGACTGTGGGTGATGCTGCCAGTTTCTGTACCGATTTATGGAGGACGTCGTGGAACAGCGGTTCAGCTCCTTCCCAAGTATGAGAAAACGTGGCGTATCGAAAGTATTCCTGAACGGTCTGCGAGATGCGAGAGTCGTCGCGTCTTGTCGTAATGGATGCAACGAGCTTCTTGAACGTTGGATCGGCTTCTAATTCATCCAAACGCTCCTGCTTGTCACATAGACGACCAGTCTCCGTGTGAATGAGGACGAGCGGAGCGTCCCGCTGAGTCCGCTTGGCAGAACTGCGAATTGCCGCGATCGTCTGCGATGGGCTCACGTAGTGGTTACGCAATTCTGCAAGAGGCAGAATCCTCAGACGATGCTATGGTGTGACTCAGAAAATATTTACCGCGAGTAAGAGGATCCGGAGAGTGTTCAAGTTTGAGAAGCATATCGTTATATGTACCGATCGCTTCATCGTAACGGTGAGTGCCAAGTAGCGCTGCATGCCTTCTTTCGTAGCCATGTGGAGATGACGGGTCGAGTTTGATCGCCTGGGATCGCATTGACTATTTGCTCCAGTGGAAATCAGGATACACGTACCACATCAGCATCCTCCAGTGAATCTTTCCATGATCCAACCCCAGCTCGTGCTTTGCTTCGTTTGGTTAACAAGTCTGTCGATAACGGATCGAGGGACAACGCTGTAGTGTAATGGATGATAGCATCTTTGTATGAGGCAGAGTCCATGTCGACGTCTCCACATTGCTCTAATGTCTTGAGACAACGCGCTTTGAAGTCTGATATTCAATGTCAGATGGCACCGAGGGAAATGAACCAAGTGAGGAATCCTCACTAGCAACCCACTCGGTCTTATCTATAAGCTTCACTTCGTTATCGAGGGCGTTCGTCGTTGTGTGGAAAGAATCTGTCGCATCGGTACGTCGCAGTTGGAACCCTTCAACGAGTTCCGACTGTGCTTGTCCATCGCGATTACCCATGCCCTCTCCTAGCTCACTCTGCATCTGTCGGAAACACTCCATTGCCTCCGAAACACGACCGGCCTCTTGGAGAACGTCGCAGATCACGCGGTAGACGAGAAAGCCTGGAAGATTAAACTGGTATAAAAAGACTGTCAGCGTCCGGCTTCAGGCTATCATGTAGAACATACCTTGGCGGCGGCACTCAATACTTCGTTGGCTGAGCTACGAGTGAGCACAGCACTTGCCCACCTGATTAGCAACGTGTCCGGGGTCGAGGGAGTGAGTAACAACGCAGTAGAGTAGGCTGCAACTGCTTCATCCTGTTTCTCGGCGCTCGATGCCTCGTCTCCAAGTATTTCCAGTGATGATATGCACTGGCTCTTGAATTCTGATGGTAGAGATTGAATACTTTATCCTGATTTGTGGCGCCAAAACTCACTAGCAAACCAGTCCACAATCGGGGTGTTGATTCTGGCCTCGTCGCTTACGGTGTTGGTGATGTCGAGAAGAGAGAGTGCAGCATCGATTATGCGGCCCTCGGTATACAGAGCTTCACATTGAGGTTTCTTCTCCTGCGCACGAAGGATCTGGACGAGACGATCCGCTCTGTGTTGGGAGTCGGAGAGCTGATTACGGAGTTGATGAACAATTTCTTCGAGACGTGCATCATTTCTTTCTGAAGAACGAGGATGTCAGCGACACACGAGTCAGGGTGCTAATAAACGCACTTGAGTTTTCCTCCTGTGCACGAAGGGACATTATGGTTTCGTCCAGGCTATCCTTTTCCTGAGTAGCTGCGCTTTGGGACTCGAAAAGCTGGTTGCGGAGTTGCTGGACGGTTTCTTGGAGACGTGCAATTTCGGTGTCTGATGGACGTGGATGTCAACGACACACGAGTCTGGGTGCAAGTAAACGCACTTGGGCTTTCCTTCTCTTTACGAAGGGGCTCGATCGTCTGATCGAGATCGGCCTTTTCCACCCGCTCTGCGAAAACCTGCGCCAGTCAACAACGCGGGGTCTCATGGAGCGAAGTGCACTTACATCGTTAGAGCATGATGAGGAAAAAATGTCACGGAGACCACAAAGGCTGATTGTCTCGCCCCCACCGATCACAAGGTCGTGGTTTGTTGAGATAGCCATTGAGACGACGCGAGCTGTATGCTGGATGACAGACCCGATTTGCTTGTGCGTCGTAATGTCCCAGAATGAGACCGACGAGTCTGCGGAAGCTACGATGAAGGTGCCGTTGCTTCCCATGACGATGCACCTGGGTGCATCCTTGCTGTGGATGCGCCATTGAGAACGCGTCGTCCCGGTTGACACGTCGAGACAGTTGATGTTACCGTCGCGAGATGGTGCAAAGAGTTGCTTGCTATCACTAGTCCAAGCGAGAGTTTGGTTTAGCAACAAGTCGATTTGGATTGGGACGTCGACGAGGATGCGGCCGTCCTGACTGTCGTAGATACGAACGGAGTTGTGCCACGTTGCAGTAGCGATGAGACGTCCGTCGGGTGAGAATCTGACCGCAAGAACGGATCGGTCGTGTTTCCAGGGGCCGAGCAGTCGCGAGCCAGTCGAGAGCGACCAGACGCAGGCAGTGTAGTCATTCGATCCGGTCGCGATTCTCGTCCCATCCGGTGAGACGTCCACCCCCCATACCGAATCGTTGTGTGCTTTGAACGCGGTCGCCTTCTCGTGGCTCTGCGCATCCCACACCGTCACCTCGCCACCGTCGGTTCCAGCCACGACCCACTTTCCATTTCGTGACACTGCAATGCTCCACACAGTACTCCCGGCATCCATTGGCGTCCCCACCTCCACCCCGTCTTCGACTCGCCATCGTCGAACCTTTCCTTCCTGACCACCGCTCACGATGTGCTTCTCATCAATGAGGAAGGCGACTGACGATATGTCATGCCGACCATCGATTTCGATTGGATTTGCTTGCTGTTGTTGAACGGTGCTGGAGGAGGAACTGTTTTCACTCGACTCTTGCGTCCCCCCTCAGTATCGCACTCTCAAACATCTTGCTCAGATACTCACCATTCCTCAACCACTTTTTGCTCGGAGACTTGAACATGCTTGGCCAAGTAACAGAGCGATGGAGAAAAGGATGGTCGTCTACTTGCGGTACGCCATTGTTTAGATTTGCCTGGCATACACGTGCCCCCATATCGACATCCATCAATTCACACACCTATAACTTGAATCAGCCTGTTCTCGCCCCACCAAAATCGACATTGGCATTGTGATGGTGACATGAGAGTCGTCGATGGGGAAAATCACACTTTCAAGTTGGAAATGCGAAGTAGCGACTAAACGAGCTACCCATTGACAACAGTCTCTAACTGCAGATTGTACGGCAAGGATTTCTGTCATCGCCCCGGTAAAGTAAGCACCTCATTTGGTTGTCAAGTCGTATGGGCTCTTGAACGCGCGCATATGTGAAAGCTGTTCCTTCGGCTTTGATCACTTGGACTCATCCCTTCATCTGCATTTCAACAATGTCCAAACCAACCGCCGGAAAGTACTTCATCGTCAACAGGGTTAACTCCCTTGCTGGAAAACGTCTCGCTCTCAATTACGACGGCGATAACGCCGTCGTGACCGTCACCGAGTTCCAGAGTCTACCCACTCAAGTGGTTCGTTCCAATTCGTTTGATTTCGAAACCACGACGTGAGATCCTCAGGCTGATTTTTGATTGTGGATCACCCAGTGGAGCATCGTCGACTACACTGACGGGAGGACACAGAGCGTCTCTCCCAAGATCGCCTCCAATCTCCAGATCGGGATGGGGAGTCGTGTCCTCAAAACCCTCCCTGCTTGCGACTATGTTTGGACCATCAGGGAGCGTGAGGGTGCATGCACGTTCGTATTCCCTTGCCCCTTCTGTCTCAGCTTCGTGCATTGAACGACGCGATCGGCTTTCAGCGTTCAAGACGGCGGCATCACAGTCTTTTGGGGCCTCCAGACAGCGATGGCGGAAGAGCCCGTCTCTTTCGGCCGCGGGACTGGCAGCGAGAAGCAGAGTTGGCTGTTGATCCCTGCCTGAGCTACAAACAGGGTACCCCTCGGGTACTAAGTATAACTATCAAGTCCCGAACCTGTTCAAGACGCCGAGGAGTACTAATAAGATGTAATCTCGATTTTGAACGCATGTGGTGGAAAAATATCTGGTGGCACACTGCGCGCAGGACGATGGTCAGACTGTTTCGTTAAAAGCTGGGACATGGACGATATTTGTAGCAAGGGCGTGCACTGCGGAATTTCAGGCCAGTTTGGAGATTGAAATATTCAAAAAGTCATCTCAAGACGAAACAATGCATGCGAGTGACCGATAATCTAAAGCTTTGCTAGTACCACCATGTCCGTCAGCGAGCACACACAACACTGTCCAAAAACTGTAAGATTCGGAGCGATCAGGGCACCGGAGTACTTCACAGCGGACGAGTCTGTCCATGTCACATCATTAGTCCTTCACTCAGGAAACAGGCATTTGATGAAAGCACTCACAGACACATCCGAGTTCAGCCACTGTCGTACCTTCTCACTGCTATGTTCTCGAGAACGTAGTTCTTTCTCCTTGTTCCGTTTCTCCCATTCTGCAGCCATCGATTGAGGCGTAGTGCCCTTCACCAACATCGACAGGAGAATGACATCATCCATGGCTTTCAGCAAACCTGCCTTTGCATCTGACGAGAATGTTTTTCTCCCTTTCTGTTTGCCCTTCCAAGGTTCCCACTGGCAAGCGTGTTCCTTTGGATCATCTGGCTCAACTTCGGGTTCGTCGTCTTCGGGGGCGGAACATTTTGGAACTTCAGCCAGGACTTTACTAAAGTCATCTTTAAACCGTTTCTCTAGCATGTCCCGCAGACGATCGCACTGCCAGACAACGGCAGCCCCGTACATGAAGTCAAGTAGGATGCTGGGCGGGGGTCGAGCTTCATCACGGGACCAATCAGCTTGAACGTCCCATGGCAGAACAGGATGTCGTCCCACAGGTGGTTCCATATATGGTAACGTCGTCCGGTTGTGTGAAAATAGGACCTTGCTCAATCCACGGAACATCGGCGGGTACCATCGCAAAGTTGGGAGTCTGAACACAGCGCACGTTAGAGACAAGTGTGGAGGAGACATATGTATCCAATTCTGGGCGTACCTTAAGGAATACAATGTTAGCACTGCCAAACCTTACATGTAGGTCTTTGGACAGAAGTATTCCATTCTCGAGTTGATATCAACATCATCCTCAAGAGAGAATGGCAGTTGTTCGTATAAACTGGAGCGGTCATGAACAACATAAGTGATGTACTAAGGAAAAGGTAAGCATCGCCCAGGGCCCGCCGAGATCAGATGAACATACCTCGCTGCCCTTGCTGCTGGGTATAATATGCACCGCATCGCAATAATTACGTCCAGTCTGCGTGAAAACGCAACTGTCATCGCGTCTGCAAATATCCTCACGGAAGTCGGAGCGTCGTGGAGTAGCTGCACTTGACGTGCATTGGTCATTAAATGCCTGGTAGTCAACGAGATGGTACACATCTATCCCGACACACCGTCAGAAGATATTGATAGAGCGGGAAGCACTTGTCGAACAAGACATTCTCATAGTCGACTATCTCGCCTCCTGGAGTAGCAGAGAAGTCTCCCTTGGCGCCACAAACAGTGAATGTGGCAAAACGAAGCCATTTGAGCGGGCGAAAGGTGAGTCTTTCGATGACTTTACGCGGGATGGAGAGAGCGTGAATCCATTCGGTGGTGGATGCAACTAGGTAGATGTGAACAACTTCAACACTAGCCATGATCAAAGTCGTAGCAAGAGCCCGTTAGGGGCTCTTGCTACGACTTTGTACAAAAACTAGTCGTTAAGAAATCCACGCCCTCCGTGACGTCATACCTCGGTACGCACTCCACACCATTCTCGATACATCTCGACACATCCAACGTTGCCAGCGCCATCGCAACACATGTACATATCGACAATTCCGCCATGTCCGCGCCTGCACAGAATCGTCTTCCGTATCCGAAACACGCCTCACTGGCACGCGGGTCGAGCTGCTGATCCTCGCCAAGGAACCTCTCCGGGTCGAATACATCTGGTGATATGGTCAGATAGGATAAACCTACACCAAGTATTGAATGCCGGGTCACGAACCAAATGTTCGAGAGAAGATGTGTCCCTTTGGGGGTTAAATATCCCTCGTAGATGATATCCTGTGTGCTGACATGGATTGCTAGCGTCACATACACTCCAGTCAGACAAGAAATGCACAGCGTGAAGATACGCACTAAATGAAACCGCCTTGTGCCACCGAAGAAGTTCCATACAGATTGCGTTGACCTACGGAAGCGCATCACGATCGTCAAAGGTTGGAAGTCTCTCGTGCCCGACGACAGCATCTATTTCCGCTTGCGCCTTTTTCAGAATTCCTGGGTATATTGTCATGGCAAGGAAAAATGCAGATTGCGTAGACGGTGTCTGTTACCACACTTTTCAGTGTCATTCTCTTGTAGATGAAACATCCAACTCACGGTTTCCGATCCACCTAACAAGTCGTAGAATCACGATTAACCCAAGTCCAACCGTCTCGACAACGATAACCCGAAACCATACCCAGGTACATAGAAAGAGAAACCCGCTTCAAAATCTCTTCATCCTCAGGAGTAACACATTCCTGAAACAGCCGCGACGTGAACTATGGTGCAGCATCCCCCTTTGCCTAGGGCTATTCAACAGGGTTGGTTCGAGTGCAGCATCGATTATGCGGCCCTCGGCATACAGGGCTTCACATTGAGGTTTCTTCTCCTGCGCACGAAGGATCTGGACGAGACGATCCGCTGTCTTGGGAGTCGGAGAGCTGGTTACGGAGTTGATGAACGATTTCTTCGGGACGTGCATTATTTATTTCTGAAGAACGAGGATGTGGGTGACACACGAGTCAAGGTGCTAATAAAACGCACCTGAGTTTTCCCCCTGTGCATGAAGGGACTTGAGCATTTTGTTGAGGCTATCCGTCTTCGTAAAGAGGAAGAAAGCCCATTTACTTGCACCCAGACTCACGTGGCGTTGACATCCAGGGTCATTCGACACCAAAATTGCACGTCCCCAAGGAATCGTTCAGCAACTCCGTAACTGGCAGCTCTGAATCCCAGGGCGCAGCTGCCCAGGAGGGACTCGATCGTCTGTTCGAGATCGGCCTTTTCCACCTGCTCTGCGAAAATCTGCGCCAGTCAACAACGCGGGGTCTCACGGAGGTGCACTTACATCATTAGAGTATGATAAGGAAAGGATGTCGCGGAGACCGTAAAGGGTGATTGTCGCGCCCGCACCGATTACAAGGTCGTGGTTTGTTGAGATAGCCATCGAAACAACGCGAGCGCTGGATGCTGGATGACAGACCCGATTTGCTTGTGTGTCGTAATGCCCCAGAATGAGATCAATGAGTCTGCGGAAGCCGCAATGAATGTGTCGTTGCTTGCCATGACGATGCACCTGAGTCCTGGATGCATCCTTGCTGTGGATGCACCATTGAGAATGTGTTGTCCCAGTTGACACGTCAAGACGGTTGATGTTGCCGTCGCGAGATGATGCAAAGAGTTGGTTGCTACCACTATTCCAAGGGAGGGTTTGGTTTAGCAACAAGTCGACTTGGATTGGGACGTTGACGAGGAGGCGGTCATGCTGAGAACAGAGTTATGCCACGTTGCAGTAGCGATGAGGCGTCCGTCGGGTAGGAATCTGACCACAAGAACGGATTGGTCGTGTTTCCAGGGTAGTCATTCGATTCGGTTGCGATTCCGGTGAGATGTCCACCCCCCACACCGTGCTTTCAAAGCCGTCACTTTCTCGTGGCTCTCCGCATCCCACACCGGCATCCATTGGCGTCCCCACCTCTACCCCGTCTTCTACTCGCCATCGTCGAATCTTTCCTTACCACCACTCATGATGTGCTTCCCATCAACGAGGAAGATGACTCACAATAGGATTTGCTTGCTGTCGTTGAACGGTGCTGGAGGAGGAACTTGTTTTCACTCGACTCTTGGGTCCCCGTCAGTATCGCACTCCCAAACGTCTTGCTCAGATACTCACCATTCCTCGACCACCTTTATCTCGGAGACTTGAACATGCTTGGTCAAGTAACAGAACGATGGGGAAAAGGATGCGTCGTCGTCTACTTGCGGTACGCCAAAGTTGTCGCCCGACTCGGCCCGACCCGTCTGGCACACACGTGCCGCCCTCATAATTCACACCTATAATCAACCTGTTCAGCCAATATCAAGTTCTTCTTCAATTTTGCTCCTTGTCAGGGTGTGGTTCCAGAGAGTGCACCCGGCTTCAGGATTGTGTCCTCGTCAACAATCCCTGCACCCACGGCGAGAATGTAAAATGACCAGATATCGATATCCTCTTTTCCAACCCCCTCGTCTTCTGGTTCTACCTGTCCGACTGACTCCAACATGTCAAGTCGAGCATTTGCAGAACCCAAGACCGACGCAAGACATCTCAGTCTGTTCTTTGATGAACACAAAGGTACTTCTATGCACGGACATGGCATGCACGAGTGGTCCCTGGCAGGACAGGAACGAGGAGCTGGGCATCACGGCGGTCTCGACTGGACAACTTGGTCGATACATGTACGTATGGCTTCAACTGTTCGTGTTCGCCGTCCATATTTCAAGCATGCATTCAATTCGTTTTTCGTGTGACAGCCCAAAAGGAAAAGAAAAAGCAAAGCAAAAAGGAAGAGGTGATTCAGCGGTCTGTCGCGTGATGGGCACAGGTGGATGCTCGAAAACGTACCTCGCTCTGTGTGATCTCCTCGATGCTCGGTCCGACGAAAACGCGCACTTTCTCGTCGAGGAGGCGATATTTGGACGTGCCGCGAATGACGAACCGACCTGGTGCGCCGGTGCGGTGACCACCTGGGAGTGTGGCCTGGCGGGTGCCTACGGAAAGGCAGGACGCGTCGAGTGGGACCGAATGGGCTGGGATTGAGAAGACGTACCCTTGTAAAAATCTTTGTTGCCTCGTTTGGGCGTCAGAGCGCGCCGGGACGCTTTTGAGAGACAAGCCAGTGTCGGGTGCATCTTTAGTGAGTGTAGTCAGAAACCAAGTCTGGTGTGTATTGGGACTTTTAGTATCCAGAAGGACAGTCTCACGATCCGAGATCCCAAACTGGGAAATCTCTCAATATGGCAGGAAAAGGGGAAATATGTGTCTTCTACCTCTTACACTTCCAACTACGTCTTGGCTGCTCAACGGAACTGTCCCGCGGATCTCTCCCTCGACGAATTCATCGCATTTGGAAACTTGCGGAGTGGTGGCTCGCTCCAGTGGCTCAACATCCTGCGCGGGCTGCGCAGTAGATCTCTCAACCTCCGTCGTCACGAAGTTCATTTTCTCTTAGCCCAGGCGGCTTTTGAAGTCGGACCGCTCGATTTAAATACAGGAGTGTGGCTCTGTTTCCGGCTGTTGGTGTACCTTTGAGTTTTCGACCAACGCTGCATCGGCATCCCGTCTCCATAAACGCAAGCATGGTGGGCGTAAATATCTCGCGAAGCGTTGCAACGCTTCTGAACATCCCCATGGCTCGCAAATGCCAACAAGATTCGTCCTATGCAAATTCTGTCACCGCCGACGAGGCCAAGAAATTGGGGTTGGCGTGACCCAACGGCGATGCTTCTTACCTTGCGAACTTCGCAATCCCCGTCTTTCGTGATCCACGCCAAAAGTCGGATGAACGGACCGTGCACAGTGCTTGGGTCCCTGCTTCCCCATCAACCGGGTAGCTGCCAACTAGAAATAACCTCCTCTTGATCCGTGATTCAGTGAGTCACGGTGGAGCGGAGACAACGGAAAAATATCTGGTGCCGCATTGCGCGTTTGCAAGTCTTACATCCGTGCATCCATGCCAAGGAGTTGTAGGTGCCCCGTTATCAAGGGCCCCCGGCATGGTAATCCACTCGTTCACATCCTCGGCGACGGAAAGATGTGCCGTTTTGAGGGGAATAGCCGCAGAAGCAGGACACTGATGCCATTTCAGATGATCAATCCAGGAGCACCAGTGAGTCAGCGACTTGGATTGCAAGCAATCAAAATTTCCCCGCTAGAAGACTCCATGCTCTAGGTCGCCCTCGGAGTGCTATTATGGTTTAGTATCAATATCGGAGCAAGGAAAACCACAATCATCTTCTCTGGATGTTGATACTTCGCATGGCCCACCAAGCCCCGAGTCTAGAAGTCATCCGGCAGCCTCATTTAACTTACGGCTCATACCCTTGTTCCCGGCTTTGATCGGGGTTCACAAACGATTTCCGCCTTTCGTGTTTCGTGTTTCACGCCAGGAGTCGAAGGTACGGACTTACAGTACTTGAGTCCCTGTTCCCCACCAACCGGATAGCTGACTAGAAGTACTCTCCTCTTGATCCGTGATCCAGTGAACTGCTGTGACGCGGAGACCCGTCCTATAGGTCCGACAGGAAATATCGGGTACCGCGCTAGTTACAAGTTTGCAAGTCAAGTTTTACGTCCGTGCATCCATATCATGGGGCCATGGGCCAGTAATCAGAACCGTAATCAAGGGCTCATCAGGTCACGCCCATATCCGAACCTCGGCTCAACTGTATGGAACACAAGAACCACCAAAACTTGGTGAAATTCCGATGAAGAACGTCGATTGTTTGTTTGGTGCGAGCTTCCTCACCTCAGATCCAATAAAGACTACCTCATTCGGTTTTGTATGGGCTCAAGACGCGTATAAAAACTGTTCCTTTCGGCTTTGATCGCTTAGACTCGTCCCTTCCATCTGCATTCAACAATGTCCGAACTCCCCCCCGGAATCTACTTCATTGTCAACGCCGTTTACTCTCATACTGGAAAACCTCTCGCTCTCGATTATGGCGGTCCAAACAATGATGTGATCGTCACCGACTTCGGAACTACACCCACTCAAGGGGTTCGTTCCAATTTGTTTGATTTCGAAATCCACGATTTGAGATCCTAATTGCGGGTTACACAGTGGATCGTCAGCGACTACAGCGATGGGCAGACCCAGAGCGTCTCTCCCTACAACAGCAGCAATCTCCAGATCGGGATGGGGGACGACGTCCTCAAACTCTTTCCCGCTAATGATTATGTTTGGACCATCAGGGCCACTGCTGGGGAACTATACACGTTCGCATCCCCCCCTTCTGTTTCAGTTTCATGGATTAAATGACGCGATCGGTTTTCAGCGTTCAAGACGGCGCCCAGACTGTCTGGTGGGGCCTCAAGGAAACGACAGAGGGAGAGCCCGTCTCTTTCAGCCCCGTGTTTGGCAGCATGGCGCAGGAGTGGTGGTTTACCCAGCGCGGTCCTGGTGAATTTGCCCAGCGCGGTGCCTGAGCTACAACAGAAGTAAATTCGGATCGTTTGCTATCGAGACCTGGTCAACATGCTGAGGAGTGTACTAATAGGATCTTATCTTGGTTTTGAATGCATGTTGTATGTATCTTGATTGCATGGGCGAATGGGCCCAGACTATGTAACATCACGTCACACTGAAGAGAGAGATATGGAGGCGATGTCGGGTTACCTCCGAAGCTCCGACTCGACACGAAGTCTCGGATCCGTTTGAGCTCATTACCTCGCCCTCTGATCCGTAGTGATTCCAATCAAGAATGGCGTCACTATATGTACATGCATCTTCTTTGACTGATTTAGTACGTACTTTTCCTGACCCGCAGGCAACCCCCGACTCTTGCAAGTTATCCGACACCCCCATTTCCCTTCCGGCTCACATGTTGCATGATTTAATAATGTCGTTCACGGACAACCTCTGCCTTTCGTGGTCCATGCCAAAAGCCGAATCAACGGACAGTACACACTGCTGGGGTCCGTGCTCCCCCACCAACTGGGGCTGCCTAGAGATACCCTTCTCGATCCGTGATTCGGTGAACCACGGTGGAGCGGCCCAGGAGACCCGGAGAAAATATCTGGTACCGCACTAGATGCACGTTTGCAAGTCTTATCTCAGTGTTGCTTCATCGAATCGCTCACCGTGTGGATGGCGAAGACAGGAGACCACACCGAACTAGTTCCGGTGTGGGAGCGTACCTCGCCCTGACTAACCTCTAGTAGGGTCGCGCTCTAGACTCCCCTCCGTGCATCCATTCCAAGGGGCCCGAAATGAATACCGTAATCAACGCCACCATGATAATATTATTACGCCACCCCGGGATGGTTTCAAGTTTTCGGACATTGTCGAATGCAGATCGGATGAAACGAAGCAAGGTGATCGAAGCTGATATCCTGTGCGCCTTGAGCGCGTATAAAATCGAATAATATTAGTCTGTCTGGGATCCGAAGGAGTGCGGCGAAAAAGTCGCTCACTTTCCTGTATGGAAGCTTGCGCCGAACAAGCAACCCAACCTTTCCTCATCCGAGTTCCACCCGAGTCGTGCTGGTTATTGTCTTCTTCATGGGCGGCCGTTCACGAGACTTGAGCCAAAATTAGTTAAGAACGTTCGTTATCTGACGGGGCTGTCAGAGTAATCCTGATCCCGCACGCGACTACGTCGAGCGAGTACAAATGTTCGAATACGTTTGTATTCGACCCAAGTCGTACAGGATGTGACGAGAATAAAAAGAGGACGAACCGACGGGCTGGAGTCAAGGAAGGCGACCGAATATGAAGTGTGGGCGACGGCCCGGAGAGTACCACTAGTACCACTAGGTTACCTCCAGTCAAAAATCCCTACTCTCACCTACGAGGGCAAAACACCGCTCTGAGCGTCACCGAGCCCGCGAATTTACCCAATCAAGCGGTTCATCCAATTCGTTTTTACCCACAATGTAGAGAGCTCCTCATTCCGGCGGGGTGGACGGCGTCGTCAATGCCCTTCCTCCTAGGGCCTTAAATGACGTGATCAGTTTTCAGCATTCAACACGGCAACTTCACGGTATTTTGGAACCTCCAGAAACAGACCAGCGGAGAGTCTGTCTCTGTCAGCGCCAGGGAGACGCAGAACTGGATCCTGATCCCCGTCTGTCGGCTGAGCTACAAACAGATCAACCTCTCGGCTCGTTTAGCTATCCGAGTCCCGAGCCTGTTCAAGATGCTGATGAATGTACTAAATACGCCGTTGTCTCGATTCCGAATGCATGTCGTGTGTATCTCATAGCACGAATGATCGATCCCATCAAGTGATCGTGTGACTGATGACTGCAAAAAAAATGCAAAGTAATATATAAAGCTTGTGTATGACTCGGTGCGATGAATACAGTGTCAAGTAAAATTATAGCATACCAGGAGAAAATTCAGAGAGCAAGTAGCAAGGACGAGCAGCATGAGTACTTGGGTTAGCGAACAAGGATAGCAGAAAGCAGAGCTCAAAATGCGTGCATGGACGAATAAACAAAAAAGCAAGGCCGATGTGACGTCATGGCGGATAGCAAGGTCCTTTACCGAGTTTTTGAAAGCGTCCCTTTGACAAAAAAAAACCCCCTCGACCAATGATCAACACGCCTCCCAGCCAGCTTTAACCGCTTCTCGAAGGAGCACCACGTCGCGAGAGAGATCCGCACCTTCCCCAACCGCATCCTCAATGAAAGCATCAAACATTTTCGTTCCATCCCCGACGACATTCTCTTTGGGGATCCAACTCGCCTGGGACATCGGGTATCTGGATCGATCATCGCGTCAGCTGTGCCAGCCAACGAGGGGACAAAAAAGACAAGCGAGAATGCTCGGTTAGCTTACCCCTCCCACTTTGCCAACCACAAGTAAATATAACCCTCGGTTTTCTTCCGACCGACGAGTTTCTCGACGAAATAAACGTCCGATTCATCAATAACTTGAGGCTCAGGGCAATCGGGACGTGCACACGTATCGTCGTGATTCCGAAGGGTCTTGCGTCTGGCACCTTTTGGACAAAGAGAAGAAAAAAAACGGTTCAGCATGCATACAGAGAAAACATCCTTCTTTCTGCAACTTACTTTGAGTGCTAACAAATTGTCATCGTCTGTTCAGCAACCGCACTCGAACGGATCCATGGAACAGAACTCACTGGCACGTCGGACATATGAACACGGCTTTAGGTTCGACTCTCGGATCCCCAGGCTGGATCGCTACACACCCATAGTGAAACCACATGTCACAGCTGTGTCAAATCAAAACATGTGATCAGCGCGCACAGAAAGCCTTCCACACGGCTCAACTCACTTGTCACATTGGATAAACTGGAAGAAGAAGAAAAGTGTTCAGAAAACCTGCTTTGAATGAGAAGGCGTCAGAAACATACCTGGACATCCCAATGACTGAACGCGATCGGGAGCTCTGGCCACGTTCTAGCAACTTGGGATATCACGTTCCATACATCCTCTTTCGTCGGGGACTTGACGCAGCGCGTGTTGCGTGGACTTGCATGACTCGGTTTCGCGGGTGATGACAACGGTGTCTTCTTCGCCTGGTTCTCTCGTCCCTTCCGGTGGCGTATTCGAGTAGCCCCCCGCGAGTCTTGGCCACCCTTCTCAACAGGAACAGAGGGCTTTGATGTAGACGGCGTCACAGGCGCTTGCACTTGAGATAGAGGTTCGACTGCGGGTTCCGGCCCCGGCTCCGGTTCCTTAGCCACTATCTGGCCGTTCCGAACGTACGTCCGTTTGCGTTTCCTTGGACGGCCGCGAGCGTGCTCAGAGGCCGTCCGTGCTGCGTGGGCCTCCTTCGCGCGTTCGGTCAGCTTCTTCGTTCTTTTGCCAGGCACGCGCAAATGGGACGTCACGTCTTCTGAACGCTCGCCCGCGGTGCCGCTGCTTGTGACGGTTTCCGGCACGACTCGAGATGCAACTGGTGTCGCTATACTCGGTGCAGCTGTCGCCGCCCCGATCCCACCAGGCGGCACGTTCGCCGAGACCTGTAAACCCTCGTGTCAGGTGTCAGTACTAGACCATCACACATACTGCAGAGTTGACATACCTCATTGGACACCCTTTCCCCTTGCTCTTCCTGCGACGCGTCGTCCACGGGGATACTACCACCAACCTCAGGACACACGCGCTCGCCCCCACTCTCTGCGTACTCATCCTCTCGCCCCGCTTCACCCTCCTCCGACTCGCCATCGACAACGTCACGCTTCCTCTTCACGCCCCGCATCGTCCCCGGAACCCTCAGCGGTTCCCGCCTCGCAAGCGACGCAAGTTCCTCCAACGAAGCGTTCGGCCCACCCACAGCGTGCCCATTCAGTTTCATAGCCGTCGCTTCCGACGTAGCACGTACGACCGAGGCCATGGCGCGCGAGAGAGCGGGGGCGTAGTACGGTTCGGAACGACGCCCTCTGGAGTTGCTTTCGCGGGATCTGGAGGGGGTGACGTCTGGCGCGTTGGCACGGTGCTTTTTGAGGCGTCGTGCAGCGTCGGTGTCGGGGTCAGCGTCGGCATTGTTGTCCCTATTGT
>JBBPND010000226.1:0-17189 GCA_038090655.1 Gastroboletus turbinatus
GAGAGGCGCGATCGAGCGAATGTCACTCGCGGGCGTTGGGATGGTGGCGAAGCTGCGTGCGCGGTGGGAGGCGGGAGTGGTGGAGTATCGCGGTTAGTGTTTGACGGTTATACGTGTGCCTGCTGCACACGGGCGGTTTTGTGGGCATGAGAGGTTTGTTTTCCCCATTTCGAGTTTTTTTTTTTTCGGTTCATTCCTGTTGGAGTTCGTCTCTGGCCCCCTGTTCGGGGAAGGCGCGCGCGTATTTGTTTATGTCGCTCTTTCCTTGGTCGTGTGTGTTTTTGAAAAGTGTACGTATCGAACAAGGCGCATCGATGTGTGTCTGACCGCACTGAATTCGAGATATACCAAGTCTAGCTTATAAGTTCCAGGCAGGACCCTAGAAGGTATCATAACCAAAACGATTATTAAACACAGCACTCGAGATAAATCTATTGTCCAAGCCAACTTTGTGCTGGGCGCCTCGTGTTGAGTATCATACATCTCCCATCGGCGACCAACATCAATATATCTTCCTCCTCGCTTGATCCCTAGAACGCTCCCGCTCCTCACGCCGCACCATTCCAACGTCCGAGTGAGTATCCAACTTTCACAAGGGTCTCGAGGGCGCGGTTCCCGCCCACATCATTGGACGGAGCAGAGTGTTGTACCAAGTCTTCATCAAACGTGACGAAATCAGGTGGGAAGATGGCGACGATGGTACTTCCACCATACGCAAAATAGCCGAGCTCGTCTCCACGACGCACGGTCGTGTTTTCCTAGATCCGCCGGGGTGTCCATCCAAGCGATGAGCCATCAGCGTAACGCAATCCCGCCAAAACAGCTCACCTCGACCGTCCAGGCAATGCTTCCGACAAGCAAGGCGCCGATGGCGACAAAGGCGATTGGCTTGCCGGAGAGGGTATGTTTCAAGTACAGGACGGAGCGTTTGTTGCGGGAGAAGACGTCGAGATTGGTTTCGTTGATCGCTTGGGGGTTTACTGGGCATACTTCAATCAGACCGTCGTTCGTGACGAGACGTGCTCGCTCACCGGTATAATACTGCCCAGGGATGTCTGTCGCATCTCCCAAGACGGTCGCATCGAGGGGCGAATGGAAGCGATGATAATCCGATGGCGCGAGACGGAAGATGGCAAGAGATCCACCATCAAACTGGAGACACGATGGGTGGGAAGGATCAAGGTCCAACAACGCAGGAATGGAGAACTCGTCACCCTTGACCCAAAATTTGCGCGCGAGATCGATGGATGGGTAGACGACGAGTCGACAGTCTGCCGCAGAGCAGAACCCGGCGGGGTCGTCTGCGTTCTCTACGGGTCGTGCACCCGGCTTGAGTTTACGGTAAAAGAACTCGTTGAAGGTGGCGTAGCTTTGGATATCTGGTTTGAGGAGCTCATCGAGGGCGATCTCGTAGGTGTGGATAAAGGACGGGATGTTCTTGACGCTCTCCGGAGAATCATAAATCCGCCCCTCGCGGACACTCTGTTCGCGGAGGAGGTCATCGACGTGTTTACTGCCTTCGAGCAGCTTGACCTGTTCCTTGCCACAAAAGAGGAGGTGCATGCCAAGTCGAGCGTAGATGGGCATACTCTCGAAGAACTTTTCACCTGTTTTTCTATCGATGACAAAGTTTCCGACGTGGTATTTGTTGGCGAGGTTCTGGAGCTGAGGCACAAACTTGTGGAGGAAAGGGTGATGGGTGTGGGCAGCGGCGTGAATTCCCTGTGTTACATCACCGCCCTGGGATAGATCGGTGTTCTCGACGAGGCTAGCGAAGCCTCGGGCGACGTCGTTATAATCTGCGCCGGACAGACTAGACTGTGTGTAGATGTGCTCGATGGGCTTGGTGATGTGGTGGAGATGTAGCAGCATGGTGGTGGTTATGATGTTGCCGTGACAGTGGACATGATCTGTTCCTTATCCATGTATATCGGCTCCACTGACAGCCAAACATTTCACCTGCTAAACATCATCATATCATATTGACTGGTATGGACTAGTTCATCTGATCCGCAGTCGGACACGTTGTTCAAATCATAAAAATATCCCGACCCTGGTGACCGTTCACCATACAAAACCTGAGTCAGGGCTACATCGACTCTGGCTGCCCCGATTTCAATGTACAACTTGAAGGTATGAGCCATATACTTGCGAGGCCAATTAACTGGCTCTACCACTCGAGTACATTCGAACGCCAAACCTACTCCATGCCGGGCTGATCGGATCGGGCCCACCACACCGAGGGGAGAGTGGGTATCGTATACTCTCCACTTCGATCGAACTTGAGCAAGTTATGCTGTCCGACCGTTTAGACCGTTTCGAGGCTAACTCGGTTTGCGAAGCAGTTGTTGATTCAACAGGGCTTCATTTTAGCTGTTTCGTGGTATTGGACTGAGCATTAGCTCACGAATTCGGAAATCAGAACGACATCTATACCTCGCATCTTTCAGCATCTGGACTCACCAAACAGATGTGACTCTGGGTATTTCGTCTCGGCCTCGGTTACAAGCTGCTCATAAGTAGGATACGGAGGTGAAATGGCGACGACACATGCGAGTCCGTCCCCCTTCTTGATGGATGCGTGCGTTCTGGGAGATGCACTGTTCAGTAAAAACACCTCTGTTCTGACCTGCGTGATCCGACTCTACGTCAGGTCGTCATACAAATCACATCGCTCCTCGTTGCCTTTAGTTGTACCTCGGTTCCGCTGTTGCGGCAGTGCATCAGCGAGACATCAGCAATCGAACTTTGACAGACGAACTCGTCGATTAAATATCGAAAGGAGACGAACATTGGCATTCTGAAAAGCCATTTCGCATGGGCTTCGATCGTTTTCTTTTTAGTAGGACCTCTGCTAGCCATCCTCCAATCACAGCTCTCACTGGGAAATGACCTGGGATAGAGTAGTCAAACGATAACGTTACATAGTGTCTTTTCAGACGAATGAAGACAAAGTTTGGTGACGGCATGTTCGGACCCGTCTCGCTTCCCCAGGCATACCCTTTAAAAAGGTCCAATGCGAGCGAGCTTGGATCCAACCCGTACCCCGTCGACTGATCAGTGTATCCGATCATCATGCGTGTTAGCAATGTTACTTATTGCTCTCACATACCTCAACTTTGCTGGATCTAATCAAGCAATCGCGGGGGATGCATCTGATGTGAATCCGCAGACGACGGTGAGGTTGAGAAGGATAATGGTATATCTTATGAGTAGCAGAAGGAGCGCTTGGGAGCTGGATCTAATCAGGCAATCGCGGGGGATGCATCTGATGTGAATCCGCAGACGACGGTGAGGTTGAGAAAGATAATGGTATATCCCGATGAGAACGTACCTGTTTTCTTTTCAGGACACAGACATCCATCTCGCGATCCCAGGTGTTGCGAAGGTCCGTCCATGGTGGCAATCGTGCTAGGAAAGCGCCACTAGCAAAATGGCTTGAATCGCGTCAAATGCCACGTCAAATGAACTGTTTGGCTGAACGTTGCTTTTTCCAAGGGTGCATAAAAAGGTCGAAACCAGAAATGATGAGTTTCCAGCTCCAGCTCCTTCTGACTCTGAGCCTCTCCTCCCTGATTCATACCCACGTACGGAATCGCTATCCGATCACTATGCGCATCACGTCCTCGCTCGTCGCTTTCGCGCTCTACCTCAGTTTTGCTGTTGCGTTAGTCATACCCGACGTCCGCGACGTCTCCAGAGGCAGTGATGACCTCTCGCGTGTCCTAGCTGGCGGGAAGCGTCAAGCAGATGATCCGTTTAGACCGCCGGGTGGAGGTGATGGCAACGGGCTCAGTGGCACGCTTGGAGGGGGTAACATACCTGGCGGTGGTCTATCTGGCGGCAGTCTGCCACTGGCAGGCAGAGCAGCCTGAGCCCAGTCGTAACATTTGCTCACTACATTTAGAAAGGTAAGCCTTTTTTTGTGCAACGAACGAGACATGCTGAGCAGACCTTTGAGCAAAGCTGTATTGCAGTTGACCATGTCAACTTCGCCTCGTTCTCTTCGTGTTCGAACGTTCTTGGAGTGCTTACTAGACAGATGGCTGTTTTCGTCATAAGGATGATTTATGTAATCTTTTGTATCCCAGCGATGATGTTTCTCGACCGTGGACTAGCATTCACCGATCATTTGTTCATATACACACCCAAACTAGACCAGAGGAAGATCATCGTGGCCTTGGAAATCATCGTTTCGTAGGAGTACAAGGTCGGAAAGTCTTTGTTACCCGGCGGCCATGATAGTATGGATCAAAGAGTTGCTCAGTCACACGGGAAGAGTCTCGAAGTTTGCCCGTCGTTTGTATAGTGATCTGTTCCTTGAAAACGATAGGGTTGTCGAGTTGAATATGAGGTACTGTCGAACAGTCGAACAGTCACACGGATGCACCCGCTGAGCCGCGGCGGCCAGGTCGGAGGACAAGCCGTTCTAATGAGTAGCCGGGTCCACTACCATGGCCCACGATAAAGACTGCGCCGCCACAAACATCCATCGCTTTCTCATATTTATTCAGAGTCTCGAGTGCCAGCGTCAGTCAACGTTTTCGACCCTCTACCACCGGGTGACCGTCATCATGACTGGACTCAAATCCTGGATCTACGAGGCTTTCCCTCCCCGTCCGACCTTCAAAGTACAAGACATCCCTGATCTCACGGGCAAAGTCATCATCGTCACCGGTGCCAGCACCGGTATCGGGAAGGAGACAGCCAAGGTACGTGCCATGTCTCGTGTTAGGCTGTTGTCTGACCTGTTATGTCGACAGGTTCTCCTCGCCCACGGTGCAAGAGTCTACATCGCCGCGCGAAACAAAACGCAGGCGGAAGACACGATTCGCGAGCTCAAACAAGAAACGGGCAACGAAGCCATCTTTTTGAACCTTGACCTGGCGAACCTCAAGGCAGTCAAAGCAGCCGCGGAGGAATTCTTGAGGTTAGTGTGCTCTCCTCGCCTCAAGCCTCGTAGCTGCGACGTTCTGCAGAAAAGAAACCCAGCTCCATGTGCTGTTCAACAACGCGTGAGTAGACCGTTCGAGATCACACGTGCTGTGGACGGATACAGAATGTCGAGTCTGGCAGCGGCGTCATGTTCCCCCCTATCGAACGGCTCACGGCAGACGGATACGACCTCCAATTCGGAACGAACGTCCTAGGTGCGTCCTCCTCCCCTCCCCATCTTCCACCATCCCACCAACCCTCCCCACACTCCGCACAGGACACTACTACTTTACCAAACTTCTCCTCCCAACGATGATTGCCACCGCCAAGATGACCACAGACGGCAAGGCCCGCATCGTCACCACCTCTTCGTCAGGCCACCTCCTCGGTCACCTCGACTTTGACACCTTCGAGGACTCGCCGGAACGACGAAAGCGTGACACCAACGCGCTCTACTGCCAGAGCAAATTCGTACGTCCCAAAGTTCCCTCTTTGGTAATCGACTGAATTTGACATGACGTGGCAACGGCAGGGAAACGTGGTGGTGGCGCTAGAGCTGGCCCGTCGGTACGGCGATCAGGGTATCATATCCACCTCTCTCAACCCCGGCAACATCAAAACGGATCTCCAGCGCCACCTCCCTTGGTTTGTGCAAACCGTCATCGTACGTCGACGATCTCCCGCGTCATCGAACGCTGACGGGTAACCCCGCGATTGGGGGACAGAATCACACGGTGTTGTATGATATATCGTTTGGCGTGTTGACACAGTTGTATGCTGGGACGATGCCAGAGGCAGCGGGACTTGACGGTAAAGTAGGTTTACTGTTCGTTGTCGCGGGTTCGCGTGGGGTACTGAACGTCTTTCGAGTACCTCGTCCCTTGGGCACGCGTCGGCACGCCTTTGGAGGAGACACAAGACCCCGAGCTTGGCAAGAAGCTTTGGGATTGGCTCGAGGAGCAAGTCAAGGACGTGTGAGGCCATTTCTTTCCGATGGGTATATGCGTGTGTGTGTGTACGCTTGTTCCAAGAGCGAGAAGGGGTTCTATTATAGTGTAGTACAGAGCGGTATGGCTGTTCCGAATACAACGTGATGGAATACAAGCTGGAAAACACGACCAGTCCGGTGAAAACACACACACTTTCTCTATTGGCCTCTCTCAGCTGTCGTCTCCGTGACCCGCATGTGGATGTGACGAGCTCCCTGCCTGATGCTACAACAAACGAACGTGAACGTGAGGACGTCAAAGAGCAAACGTAAAGCAAGAAGGCAAGCAAGAGAAAATCAAAGCCAAAAAAGAAATCACGACGCAACGCACCTGCCTCAACTTTGCCAAATGTATCTTGAGCGTCTCCGCATAATTCTCAAACCCCAGCGTAGCCATGGCATACAAGATGTCCTCCCCCCCGATCGTCTTACGTTTCTCCATGTGGCATTTTTCGGCGGCTTCCGAGGTGATGAAGCTGATGAATTCGGAGACGCATTCCTGGACGCATTCTTTGGCGTCTTTGGCGATTTTGGCGGTGGAGGGGACGGATTGTTTCATGATACGGGAGACGTTGGCGATCTGAGGAGGTGTCCATGTGTGGTGAGAAAACGAAACATGTCTCGGACTCGCAAGGATGGAATGTGGAGAGTGAAGGGGAAGGAACGAGGCCTTACGGGGAGGAAACGGTCCTGTTCTCTGTACTCTCCCACTTCCTGTTCGGTAATCGGTGCGGGCGGGGATGCGTCGGGCGGGGTCCCCTCATGGGCAGTGCTCGCGCCTTCTTCTGGTTGAGGTGCGAGCGCAGGTTGTATATCGGCCATGTCGTTGCAAAGTTGTACGTGTGTAGTGATGGTGAGTCGATATCAGCGAGGTTGAAACCGAAAAGTCCCACTGGACATGGTCGACCAGCTCGTCGTTCACACCACAAAACATCTCAAACACGACATGCACATAAAGGAACTAACTACTAATTATGCGTAACAGCGACGGGGTCTTTTCGCGGCGGATCCGGCGGAATGAAACGACGTTGATTGGCCAAGAAATGCTTATTTTATGTATTCGACATTCACTCTTCCTCATCCGACCAAGGCACCAATGGGATGAAGCGTCGAGTTTCCGTACGCCCAAACTAGAAAAAGAAAAAAAAGGGTTGCGTCGAACAAAAACGCCAAGGGGAATTTTGAACACTCTTTCGACTTACCCTCGATATTTGTGCTCGGCGGTCGCGTAGGCTCATCGATTTAGGCGGCGATGCATCGGGATTCGAGGAGAACGGATCGGAGGAAGGTGGAGGAACCTGGACAAGTTCTACTAGAGGGTCATCCGGCATGTCGTCTCGCAGTCGCAAATACTGTTGCGTCGAGGTCTGGACCACGTTTGCGCTTGTTTCGTTCGGATCGTGACGGATTGCAAGTGGCACAGATGAAGGTAGAGAGGATAGTGGAGAGGAAGGGATAGAAAAGACGCCAGTCAAGTTCGGTTCCAGAATTTCCTCAATCTTGATCGCCTTCGAGAGAGCGTCATGATCCAATGGTCCAGCTGCGCTCGGTAATCCCCCGGTGGACTTGTCGACGGCCAAAGACATATCGTGTAATGCTGTAGAGCGTCGTCGAGTGATCGTCGGACCTTGTAAGTCAGGGCGAGCGTGCTCGAGAGGCTGAAAGGGTGGTCTTGATATCGGCGTTGGGATGATCGAAGGACCACCGGCGGCCGGAAGAGTCTCGATCGCGCGCATATATCCACGCGACGTCGAATCCACATGGCTTGTCATGCAGTGTTGAATCCTTGGGGTGTTGCTTCCTGGAGGCAAGAGCAAGTCAGCAAGCGGCTGTCTAGGCGTTCGGGGCGTCTGCAAAAGAGGTGGTGGATCGCCTGAATTTGTCACAGGTACTGCTAAACGTGATAATTTTCGAGGTAATTGAACATTTCCCCCGTGATGCGTCGCTCCTTCGACGCGGGCCCGTTTAAGGCTAGGGTGAAGTCTGCCGTGACCGCGACTATCCAAGGGCGAGGAAACGGGGACATTGATTTCTTGAGGATCAAGCACTGATGCATTCGATCGCTTGCGCCGCGAACCGGACGTCGACTTGCTCGATTGCCCTACCCTCGAAAACCCCGCGCGTCCATGTCCATGCGCGAACTCGGCAACCAGCGTCGATCGGACGTTCTCGACACTATTCGTCATCGTCGACACCGCGTTCGCCACCATCTCAGACAGCGCTACCTTGATCTGGTCAATCTGGGTAGGAACACCGTGGAGGATAGGAACGAGCGGCAGAACAGCGCCGATCAGGGTGTTTTGCTGATCCTGGATGGACTGCATCGCATGTACATGCGTCTGGAGGAGCTGTACAGACTTGTCAGTACATCGTCGCATAGTGCCCGTGTTACGAACTGCTTGAAGCGCATCTATGCGCTTTTCCAATGCCTGCATAGACTTTTCTGACGAGACCTGTGCGATGTGGACGAGATCGAGTGCGGGCGCTTGCGCGGGTGTCCCGACGTGCGCCTTCATCTCCGACTGACATCTATTCGCTTCATCTCGGGCGTGAGCGACCCCGCGATCCCAAAACGCACACACACGCGAGCTAGCGTACCTATTTCGAGTATCTGGGTGAGCACCTTGTCGCGCTCGACGTCGAGCAGCTTGTTCGCGTTCACGACCTGGGCTCTGCAGTCGTCGACGCGCTGCAAGAGGCCGTCGAGTCGGGTGGAGAACTTTTCGAGGTTGACGTGGGTGTCGTGGATGAGCATGCGCATGGACGTCCCGGTTTTGTCCTGGGGCGCGATGGGGGGGATTTGCGAGGGCGATTCGGTCGTCGTCGCATCTTTGCGCAGGAGATGCGCCCAGAGCAGGTTGCCAGCCATGATAATTTACAAAGGCGAAGAAGATGCGAGGAGTAGCGGTCCAAGTTTTGGCGAGGGGAGGGCGACTAACAATAAGCTGTCATGTCTGACATACACAGCAGCATGGCGCAGAGGAAGCGCGCGGGGCTCATAACCCCGAGGTCACTCGATCGAAACGAGTTGCTGCTAATTTATTTTTGATTGCGACGTAAGCACGGATCCAATTCATCCACGACGGCCTCGCAGCTTCGCGCACAGAACTCCCAGCTCAACGTCACCTGAAGGTGTTTTGCATTTCTGACTGCTGTCAATCATTGGCCTAGTGCGGGCCTTTTCTCGATAACTTTGTTCTGGAGACTGTCAGACATGACACCCCCCGCTATGCGTTACTTCCCACGTGAGTGTTCAATACTGTGTACATAGCGTGTATAGTAAAATCCCGCCCGCCCTCATTTCAGCACACTGAACGATATTTTTTTATTCCTCCTGAACGAGCTTGCGACGCCTGCGTCACAGATCAGTCTTCCGTTCGCACCTCTAAGCACCTCCGTGAGTTCGCACCTCACTATTCCGAGATCAGAGCTAGGATGGAAAAGGCCTCTCGCGTACACTACAGGCGAATAAAATAAAGCACAGTTGAATGAATTAGAGGACATCAAAGACTTCAAGAGCGAGCCCAGAATTCCTCAACCTCCTAAAATTCCGCTCGACGTCACTCTGACGCAGCGTTTCCCATTTCTAGATTATTTGGACATGTTGACGAATTCAAACAGGGCACTTTCAACAGCTTGCAAGCAAGGTAATAGTCCTCCACCACTTCCAAGTACCGCCTGTTACTCAATGGATCGATTCGGAATCCTAAGCATTCAAGAGATGGTAAGCGTACGGTCGAGTCCGTCGGACATTCTTACGTATCGTCATACATAGAAGCCACCGTCAACGAGCTCAATATCATTCTGTCCTGCATCTCACGCCCCCGAATCGTTCGAGGGGGATGGTGGGCTTAGGGTGTCCCAGGGAGAGGACCCACCTCTCGCTCTACTACGTGCCGTTGCATGGAAACAGAGCCAGATATGCACCGAGCTCCTTTATTCATCTCTCCCTCCACATTCCGATGCAGTTAGGGACATCATTCCGAAAAGAAACGGATTCGTGCACACCGTGATCGAGGCATACAACAGACATCGCGCACTCATCGTCCGTCCTGACGACGTCTGGCTCGCAATCTTGACACAATTCTGCTTCTTTGTCAACGGCAATGCAGAAGCTCTTCGCAGCGTCTTCGTTGCTCACGAAGGGAAGAAAGAACTTGTGATCACATCAGGAGGAGATCGCTACAACATGGATCCTGCCAATATGGCATGTCAGATGACAGAGCTGATGCAAAGCCATATCGTCGACGAGTCCTTACGAGAGTGGATCATGCCGAGTTTCACGACAACCACAGCTACTGATCGTGCGACATCGGCGATCGTGATGATGGGGACGATGAAAGCATACTTCTCGTATGGGTTTCGTCTAATGTGCGGGATCCCAAAAGTAACGCTGGAAGGAGAGAAGAGAGACTGGGAGGAGATCCTTCGCCGTCTGAAGGGCCTAAAAAAGTACGGGGTCCAGACCATCGCATGGTACCACCTCCTTCGACCCATTATAACCCGCTTCGTCGGCGCGTACGACAATCCGACCTCAACCGAGAATCTGGACTTTTGGAACAAGGTTGCCCATTTCAGCGGGGGCGGAAGTGGGCCAACTTGGCTTTCTGGGTGGATTACCGCATTCTGCGTGTTTGACGAACAAGGTCGATGGAAAGGTAACGCGTTCAATGAGAACATCGAAGATGCGAAAGATCCTTTACGTCTCAGCGCGTCCCAATTTGCTTCAGCCTGTCTTCGCCCGGGGGCCAGCCCATATCTTACATTGGACGGCTTTCCCTATTTCAGGATCGACAGTAAGAAAGTTCCGTGCGGGTACATACATGTCGACGTCAAGCTTGATGACAACGGGGAAGAGTTCGATACGAGGTTCATCGCGGGGTTGATTGGTTCGCACATCTCTTCTACTGCGAGGATGGGCACAAGGGACACTCTACAACCGGTTCCCGGGTGGTGGTACTTCATCAAAGGAAAAGAGGCGGAGTAGAGCCAGGGCTGGAGTTCGAAGAGTCTGAATCTGAACAGTGAGCCCATGGGGATGACAGCACACTCGTCTATGCTACTCCCCCAGGGAAGACCACAGAGGTGAAGAGAAATGGCCTATATTAAGGGTGAAGTCACTAGTATTCGATATGCTACATAGAAAGTACTTGTAACTTGAAAGTTTTTGATGAATGTGAGTGTATGACTTTTACATATTAAGTAACCCTCCTCAACTTTAAGTCTTACTGTCATCGCTGTTCTTTCTCAGCTTTCTGTAGTACCACGTATGAGTTGCACGGTATGTCGTCCTTTCGATAGTGGTAGCCTGAGTGTATTTCTCATGTTCGTCCCCCATAGGCAAGCCTTGAAAGAGTCAAATGTAGAGGGTCGAGCGCACGCGCACTGGCACGACCAGTGAACAAACCTGCAGACTGTCAAATCAGTTCGGAATACCAGAAAAAAACTGTCGACGTACATATTCAACCAGTGTCTTCAAGCGTGTTCGCATGTTCGTGAACATTCATCATCACAAGATCTGTAATCCTCACCACAGGTGGTCAAGTTTGCAGGTGCCTGACCGTTTGCTGCAGACAAAGGCCCTCCTCCATTACCGCGGGAGTCGAGGAAGACCCACAAATAAATCAAACACGGATCTTCCTCATCACTGACGTGTAAGGTCGTAACGGGTCGTTATAGTCGAAACGCCTGGGGTCATGGGTCCAGTCCATCTGCGACGGCCTCGCACAGTTTCGTGCACAGATTTGACAGCTCAACGTCGGCTTTGCTACGATTTGGGGCGTGCTAGGTCCCGATTGGGTCTACCAAGCTACGAACATATGAGTCATATCCAGAGCCTCGGCGCGGACGTACGAGGAGTTGGTATGGTCATCCAAGAGCCACGGCCCGCAAGTTGAGGGTCCGAACTCGTATCTGATGCGATGGTCTGGAATTCTTCTCACTCTGGCGTTTTGTGCACAATCATCTCCGAGTCGAACGATACTTGCCAACGAGGTGATCTTCTCAGGATGACATCGATGACCAATTGCGTGACCAACCTCCGGGCACAACTGGTACACCGGACATCGCTCGCTTATCAACATACAGGATCCCTTTGCTGATCGCACGAATTCCTGACTATAAATCTAAATCGCGCCAGGATGCGAATCAAACAGTTCACTATCGAACAAAGCTTTTCTACCCACCACCGCCCATTCTAACTAGCATCAGCCATGGCCTCTATTCAGGAGACAGCCGCGCTCTTCAAGCCCATCAAGGTTGGCCGGATAACGCTTCAGCATCGCGTCGTTCTTGCCCCTTTGACTCGTTACCGAGCACATGCCTCCCATGTCCCCGGGCCTCAGCAAGCATCCTATTATTCTCAGCGCGGTTCCACACCAGGGACCCTCCTCATCACAGAAGCCACCTTCATCTCCCATGATGCAGGAGGAAACGCGCATGTCCCAGCCATCTACACCGACGCACAAATCGAAGGTTGGAAAAAGGTACGCACTCTCTTCCATACTGCCGATCATCCAAAACCTATCTCACGGTGTGCTGGTGATCGCGTCAGGTGACGGACGCTGTCCATGCCAAGGGATCGTACATCTTCGTCCAACTTTGGGCACTTGGTCGTGCCGCCGATCCAGATTTCCTCGAGGCACAGGATCCGCCTTCGCCGTACGTCTCCGCATCGGCCGTCGCGTTGACCGGCAAATCGAAGCCCCCCCGCCCGTTGACCGAGAGTGAGATCAAAGATTACATCGTTGCATACGCAAAAGCAGCAAGCAACGCCGTACACCGTGCCGGATTCGATGGGGTGGAGATTCACGGCGCAAACGGCTACTTGTTGGATCAATTCCTTCAAACAGTGTCCAACAAACGCACGGATAGATGGGGTGGAGACGAAGAAGGTCGCACGAGATTCAGCAGGGAAGTCGTCGACGCCGTAGTGGATGCTGTCGGCGAAGACCGAGTTGGTTTTCGTATCAGCCCCTGGAGCACCTTCCAAGGTAAGGTGCTTGCACTGATCTGCACGTTGTCGTGCTCATTTCCATGGTTTCCAGACATGAAGATGCCGGACCCCCGACCAACCTTTGCATACCTCGCTACCGCTCTGCGTGACAAGCACCCAAAGTTGGCATATTTCCATGTGACCGAGCCTCGCATGGCTGGGGACGCGGTCATAACCCCGGGCGAAGGCGAGAACAATGACTTTTTGCGACAGATATGGAATGGGGGTGAAGGTGGTGAAGAGAGGATATTCATATCAGCTGGTGGATATACCCGCGAGACAGCGTTGCGCACTGCGGAGAACAATGGAGGGCTTACCGCCTTTGGACGGCTGTATATGCCAAACGTGAGGGTTCCTACATTTCCACTGTAGTGCTCTGTGCTCATCCGTTGACTTGATTATCAGCCCGACCTCCCGGTGAGGCTACAGAAGGACTTACCCCTTACGCGTGGGGACCGGTCAACGTACTACCTCTCGGGAAACCTGACACCGTTCGGATACAACGATTGGTCGTTCGCGAGTGGTGATGTTGAAGCCTTGAAGGGATAGATGGAAGGCTCTGACGCAATACCCCTTTACACGAGACGGAGAATAGATTACGTTGTCGAATGTATTTGTATTTGCAGGTGATGACAGGGAATATACCTTTGGACGTTTGCTCGTGCGTCGCAGTGTCCAAAAACGAGACAGATGAGTTTACCAAAGCTGCGATGAGTGTACCGTTGCTCGGTAGAGTGGTGCTGTGAATGCGCCATTGAGAGCGCGTCGTCCCGGTAGATACGTGGTGATAGCTGATGTTACCGTCGCAAGATAAGGCAAGAGTTGGGAGTCAGGCCATCACTGGTAGTCTGGTGACCAGACCGTTCTATGAGGCACGTTGCGTGTTGAGGCGGCTCGCAGTTTCTCCCGGACGCTGAGATCGTCGGGATTGAAAGCGGTGATGGTTTCGCGAGCAACACTGATGGCATGTGCGAGCTCCTGCATGATCTCCAGTGACTCTTTGTGGTTGGCACGGAGGTCACCGAGGTATGGCTTCCAATGCAATCGTAGAATCGGATCACCTTCGGTGCGAGAAGCTCTTGTGCAGTCCAGGCCCGCATCATCCAGATACTGTCCGTGAGATCGCCAAGGGCTGATGAAAACGCTATGCTCGCAAGAAGGACAAGTGTGGCTGCGGATTCTTCATATCATTGTGAGCGACTGGTTCAACACCGTGCTGATTGTCTTGTCAATGCAGCATGTGTCGCTCCATGCCCACCGATATCCATCCGTCCGAACTACCTCGCAGAATTTGCGCAACTTCTCGTTCAGTGGCGATTAATCCAGAACCAAGACCGACTTGACCGACTTGACCGACTTGACGTCCTGGAACGACGGCTCCCTTCCCTTGCCATACATGCGAAAACGTCACATATTGAAAATATTTGCCACCACTCGCAGGATCCGTCCGTCGTCCAACTCCTGCGTCATGAAGGAAACTGGTTGCTTGAACTGCGGTTCCGACTTGAATGTACTTATTCGCTCCGGTCCGTCGCACAGACGACCACTCTCAACGTCGATGAGGACAAGTGGACATATTTTGAAAACCCCGCGAACGATAGTTTCGATTGTCTTCTCCGACCGCGCAGGTGAAACATATCTCTTTCCAAGTTCTGTGCAATCATCACGATATTATCTACATGCCCGTAAGGTGACACTTACGACGGATTTTTGGATCAGGAGACTCCTCGATGAGGGAAAGCATGCGGGTGAACATGTCAACTGCTTCATCGTAACGCTGTAGGCCATGCAACGCTACATGCCTCCTCTCGTATCCCCATGGACTCGTAGGATCTGCCTTGATTGCCTGGGTGGGTAAATTTCAGGATCGCCAGAAACTAGGAGGGAAAAGTCATACCTCATCTGCGTCCTTCAACGCATCTTCCCACGGCCCAGTATTGCTCGGCCTTTGCTTCGTTTAACGAGGCCTGCAGGGTTCGACGTATTCAGGGACAGTGCAGTAGAATATATATAATCGCTTCTTTTGGATTCTTGGACTGCACTGCTGTATCGCCATTGTCTTCGAATGGCTTTATACATACATTCTCGAAGTTGCAGCTGGATCGCGACAGCAAAGTCTGTCAAAGTCCCATCCAAAAATCTGTTGAATAGCCTGAGAGTTGGTGCATTTGTAGAGGAAGTGAGAGAGGATAGCTTACAAGCGAGATTACTACCAGATGAGGGCTTTTTGGAATGGGATGGCTTCCCGCGCACGCATGAGCAAATTGATCGCTCGTTCGTTGTCTCCTTCCCTCAACGACATACCTCCAAGGAGGAGAAACCATTGAGCCTGTGCATCAGCATGTCAACCATGCTTACTAGTAGTAAATCGTAGCGTTGACGTACGCGGACAGTGATACATAGAGACTGGTCATCCACTATACCAATTAAATCATCTACCCGCGAATTGACATCGTCGCGTTTTCCACATTCAAACCTGATGATCGCCTGAGTGAAACGAAAGATCAGTGCAAGCGACGACGAGGATGACAAGGGCAAACCTTGATCAACAAAAGTAAATTATTTTCAGTTGAGAGACCTTGGCTGAACACGAGGTCAAACACGCGAATGGCCAATTCGTACTCCCCATTTCCGACGCAGGCCATTGCGTTTGGAATATGACCAGTGACAGATCGGGAAGAGTTCGACACGAGGTTCGTCGCAGGGTTGATTGGTTCGCACACCTCTTCTACGGCGAGCACGGGCACAAGGGACACTGTACAACTGATTCCCGGGTGGTGGTACTTCATTAAAGAGGTGGAGTAGAGCCGGTGCCAAAAAAGAGTCAGAATCTGAGCCCATGGGGATGACAGCACACTCGTCTATGCTACTCCCCCACATCACGGGTATGTACAGATCGTGCTAACCCCATGTGATAAATACTCACTGGTACAGAAAATGGATGAAAGGCAAATGAATCATATTCAAGTAGAATGTCTTTCCTTTCGTGTACAGTATCCCACGACGTTTGCAATCCAACTCCTTGTGGACGTAAAATCCCAAAGCATTATAATGTAGTTGCAATTTTTGTAGAATCCGACAGGACGTGCGAAATGGTCGGGAGTTTTCTCGAGGAAATAGAAACCCTTGGATATCTCTCGCCAGGACTTGTGGGATGAACATACATTTAACAAGCATGGCAAATGGTATCTAATTTTCTCTCGGTAGGGCCAGGCAGTGGCAGGCACTCAACTTCATGAATGGAAACCGCGAAGTCTTATATACCATGTCACATAAACATCATATCTAGTTAACTTTCACAATGCACACAAGGTCGAGCAGAAATTGTAAGTGTCATGGACTTGAGATGTCCAAACTTGATGAGTGGTCAATACGAAACTGTCAGAGTAGCATTTGATATTCCAGCGTGTTTAGAATGAGAAAGGGTCTACATCACTGCCATCCGAGTCCACATTGTCATTGTATTCCTCCAGATCGCTGTCGGAAATCTCTCCTTCGTCGTTGTCATCCTCAATGACACCTTCTGCATCAGCGCAATCGGGGGCCCGTCCCTCTGCCAGTTCCTGCCTTGCATCACTGCTTAACAACTCCACATCGTCATTATCAAACTGTTCTTCAACGTCATCGTTTTCGGCAGGCTCGTTGGTTGGCTTCCGATTAGATGGAGGATGCCCCACTTCATGGCCAACCCCAAAATGAGCAAATCGTGCATACATGTCCCGATCTGCAAATCTAAATTTGTTTTAGGTGAGATGCGGTGCCTTGAGAGGTTGTTGCTTACATGTTGACATAGTAAGCCACATAGTCATCGACGTCATTGTTTGCACGTGCAAGTGAACGACCATGCCGAAGCAGAGAGTGCGTACGGCCCTCAGCAAATGCTGGGATTACATGACAGGCTTGAATCACGAGGGCTGGATCAATAAAACCAAAAGCTCCAGGAGAGTCAGGCACGAAACCTATCTTTGGAAGGCGGGCCTTCTGAATACTCCAGTGGTGCCCAGGGACAACCCCCAACCACTGAATCCAAAGGATATCCATGGTATGCTCGCACCCATTGTAACGGACATGGAATATGAAAGCCGCCAAGACCTGTGCATACCAGA
Source organism: Gastroboletus turbinatus (assembly GCA_038090655.1). Classification (NCBI taxonomy): domain Eukaryota; kingdom Fungi; phylum Basidiomycota; class Agaricomycetes; order Boletales; family Boletaceae; genus Gastroboletus; species Gastroboletus turbinatus. Next base: position 17,024 of record JBBPND010000226.1, read on the forward strand.
ATGGGTGGGGCTCGGGTCCTTCCTCGCAGGAGTGCAGCATCACCACTCCACCTCCACCTGGCCGTAGCGTATCGTATGCCCGACGGACATCATATGTAGTAAAGTGGATTTGCAGGCGCCTTGGCATACGTACTCGGTTGAGCCCGTTGATGAAGTGAATGGAGGC
>JBBPND010000227.1:0-17174 GCA_038090655.1 Gastroboletus turbinatus
CTTGCGGGCAGCGGATTTGTTGTTGCGGGAGGGTTTTGTGGCAAGTGGGGGGGGCGGGGGGGTTCGGTCCTGGGGGGGGCCTTGCCATCCGTTGATGTCCGGGAAGGGACAGAGGCCTCGCGGATGGGTGATGCAGTGGCAGAGGGTGCAGGGGCGGAGGGCAGCTCTCGCTGCAGTACCATGTAATGGGTCTGTATAGGTTGTCGTCTCTAGGAGGTTTCGGAGGTCGTGCCAGATTTTCGGGTGTTCAGTTGGGATATTTGCGAAGATGTGGAAACGGGGGGCAGGGATATTGCCAGAGAGTTTGAGTTTGAGTACTACTACCTGGAGACTGTCGAGTAGTTTGTGGAACGTGGCTGCTAGCCATTGGGACTGATGTTCGGGTTGGGATTCGGCTGGGAAGTTCGGGTCCTTCGTGATGATACCAGTGTACTCGTCATACATCTTGTCCGTGTTCCAGGTTTTTAGTATGATACTAAAGGCCTCGGGGGAGGCAGCGTCGACGAATCCCGTTAGCGCAAATAGGAAGGTGGGGAATTCAGGCGCGAAGTGGAAGACTTCGAAGGTGACTTCAGGGGTGGCCCATACTTTGGTGTTCAGGAGGATTGTCTGAAGGGCGTGGGAGATGCCGCAAGTTGTTAAATTAACCGACACCGTCCGGTACAAGTTGAGCCACAACCTCTCCTACCACATAGCCCATGTCCAACTCCTTGCCATCCTCGCCAAGGTATGCGCAGCAGCCAACAATACAAGAATACAAGACACCGGAACAACCAAAAGCACTTCCTTGGCACCATCTGACTCGCTGGTTGAATGTCGGGCAACTTGTGACGCGCTCTGAAGCTGACATATTACTGTTCTCGACTGCTGTCAAGCTTCTTCTCTTCCCCTCCTAGTGAGCCTGAATCACGCATATTTGTAAACCTGACTCTGAAGTATAGTACAGTCGTTCCACGGATTTTGAGGTGCACCGCAACTGGCTTGCGATCACCTACTCGCTCCCCATTTCCCAATGGTACTATGATGTACGCCTTCACGTAGTATTGATTATCGTTCCACTTTGATCAGTCCGGCAGACCACATCACAATGGAGTGAGATGCCTTCTTGACTTGTGTTCACGAAAGCATTGATTCGTGCTACAGCGCTCGACTACCCTCCATTCTTTGCTTATTTTGAAAAGCTCTTGTCAATCCCGGCATCATTCATTGATCCCCAGATAGTAAACCTCCATAACCTGAACTACGACGCGTGGTCTGTTGTCGCATACCAGCGAAGCACAGTGATATTGACTGAGCTTGTCCTCGGAGCCGCATTACTTAGGTTCGCGACCTGCAGAGCCTTGGAATGGTGCACAAAGCTAAACTTGATGACGATTTAGATTCATTCGGGGAGCAGTTGACCCTTCGCGACAACGTGTCCTCTCTGCCTCCCTCTTCCTTCATCCAGGTTTCCTGATTATCGACCATATTCACTTTCAATACAATGGCTTCATGTTTGGAATTCTGCTTTGGTCAGTTCTCATGGCGCGTGAGGTGGGAAAATTCCGTCGCGGTGGTGTGCATGCTAAGGTTGGTTTCGTGTTATAGGGCAGAAAGCTGGCAAGTGGTTTGTTGTTTGCTGTGCTTCTCAACTTCAAGCACATTTACATGTACCTTGCGGTATGCTCTCTGGCTCTACTTTGTTCGTTTCATTTATAACTTGACAGCCTGCTTACTTTATCTATCTTTTGCGTTCGCATTGTATGTCCCCTTCCGGCGAGATTCTCCCAACAAAGTTCATTTCACTGGCAAATACGGTGATCTTGGTTTTCGGAGCCTCGCTTGGACCATTCGTCTTGATGGGGCAATTGCCGCAACTTCTATCTCGCCTTTTCCCATTTACTCGGGGTCTAAATCACGCTTACTGGGCTCCAAATGCATGGGCTTTGGTGACAGCCATAGATCGTGTGCTTCTTCAGCGTATGCCTTGCCCATATTTTCTTTGTTAGGTTTTCAGTCCTGATCTCGTGCACCTAAAGTGGCTAGGCGTTTTGACGTGAATCTTCTGGTAAACCAGCAAGGGGTGGTTTCTGCGTCACGCGGCCTCGTTGGTGACACAACTTTCGCTGTCCTCCCAACTGTCAAGCCAATTCATACATTCGTGATCACGATGGTTTTCCAACTGGTAGGCAACGAACTATACATAGGATAGGGATTTTAGCTGACACCTTCCAAAGTTTTTCCTTGTCAAGTTGTGGAAGGCACCAAACTACAAGTCCTTCTTAACTGCCCTCACGTTGTGCGGCTATACCTCGTACATGTTTGGTTGGCATGTCCATGAAAAAGCCATTCTCCTTGTCCTCGTGCCCCTCAGGTAACATTTCCGTGGACCACCGGTAGTTCAGAATTCTCGTGACTCATAGATTGGTAGTCTGCTTGCAGCAGATGACTATGCCCATTTCAAGACTTACATGATAGCAAGTACTTCTGGAATATTTTCCTTGTTCCCTTTGCTATTCACACCGAGCGGTTAGCTTTTTGCTTTTTGGTGGAACCGTACCAATTGTCTCACTCTGACACAGAAACCTTGGTCGAGACGGTCTACTCTCTTATCTGGGGCGTCATGGTACTCTATCCGCTACACAAACAAGTTTATGAGTGAGCGAACCCCCGTCATTGCTTATGAATTAGTTTCAAGCCTCGTCAGGTTCCCGACGACGTTACCCCGGGTCGTACTGGAGCAGTTGGAAATTGGTTATTTACTGGGCTTCGCACCATTATTGGCATTCCTTCTTGCCTTTCCGTTGGTATCTGGTGGAAATCCTCAGGTCGAGTTTCTCCCCCTGATGATAACAAGTGTATACTGTGCGCTCGGTCTGGTGTGGGCTTTCATCCGACTGGGTACGATATACCTGAGGCAATAGTGGTACCCATCTCGTACAAACATCGGGCGAAATACAAGCTATATCAGTTGATCTACCGCTTCGAGATGTGGACAACTGCATGGTATGGTTAACGTAGGAATTGTCAGTAGAATCGCATTGACTTGCCGTCTTCGTCTTCTAAAATGTGATCCAGGCCGACTTTCTGCCCTCGCGCGTGCTTCGCGCTAGATCCCCACACGATAGCACTACGAATAATTCAGTAAGATGATGTATGTAAACCGCCGGCTGAGGCTTACTATTTCATCTGTTTCGCGATTTCCTTGTGAATGGCACTGCAGAAATCCTCGACCGAGCATCTTCCCCGACGCAGGACAACTGGAGTAGAATAATCCGGTGACTGCCCTCGCGGCTTTGTGTAAACACGGACAAGCTCCAGAGCGTCCCACATCTTTTCAATCAACTCGTCGACATTCATCCATTCTTTGGATGATATTGGTACGCTGTTCGGAATTTTGTATCTGGATGACAATTTCGGATGTTTTCTCAAACAAAGAAGTCAAGGTGAAAGACTTACAAAAGATCAAGTTCCTCTATTGAGATGGCATCTATCTAGTGGGAGAGACCGTGAGGGGTTCAACAAACTTGACTGGCAGCGCTGGCTTACTTTGTTGAGAACCTACGAATTTGGGTCAACACAGAGATTCGGTCTATGGCTATCACGCGGACGTACATATACAGCAGGTATATAAACTCTATCGGCTGTGTGAGCTGCTATGAATAGGGAAGGGACGAAAACTTGCCTGTTGCCTTCAATCACATCTACAAGGTCATCCGAGGTGCAATTTGGTTCCCGTATTGTGACATCCGCGTTGCTGAGCTTGTATTCGCTGAGCACGGCTTTGATTTCATCGTGATCAATGTTTGTGAGGGGCACAGTATTCGTGATTGCGACTCCACCCTTGTCTTTCTTGCGCACTATGATCGAGGGAGGTTTTTTGTTGAGTCGGATACCGAATCCTTCTAGTTCACCTTCGATGATCTTCTTGTCTCCGAGGGGTTTGAGAACGTCCAATACGATAAAGATAAGGTTGCATGTCCGAGCAACTGCCAAAGGAAAAATAAGTCTTCAGTAGGTTGTCATAAGGTATGCTGTGCCTTATTTCATACCGGCGATCACTAGCGAGCGGACCGTCAGCAAAAAGAGTTATTCATGTATACAATCTACTTGCCCTGACGACCTCTACCACGACCGTCGTTCGCACCCTCGATAATGCCGGCTAAGTGGTGCTGAGTGATAGTTTTCCAAAGAACATGAAGTGCTCACGTAAATCTAGAATCTGTATCGGGGCACCGTGCACTTTCAGGGTACCAGGGACAGTGGTAAGGGTGGTGAAGTCGATCTCCGAGACCTCTGAATGAGTTCCTGTGAGCTTTGACATGAGAGTAGACTTGTAACCGGGTCAGCACGAAGATGGATTAGAGAGGGTCCTCACCCTCACCTTTCCGACTGACGGGAAGCCGACGAAGCCAACAGATGCCACACCCGTTCGAGCTACATCGAAGCCGATGCCTCCGCCACCACCACCGCCTCCGGATGGAGATATCAACTCTCGCCTAAGCTTTGCGAGTTTGGCCTTGAGCTGACCAAGATGGTAGCTTGTGGCCTTGTTCTTTTGGGCTAAGTGGTTGAATATGTTTGGAAAACACAGTGGACAAGTATTGGTGCACAAACATACTTCTGGCCTGCAGGCTGGGGTGAATGAAGCTATGGCCGGAAGATGATGCTTAAGATTACCATCTCATCTTCGATTTCCTTGCGGCGACGGAGAACCGGGTCAAGAAAAATAGCACCTACAGTGAAGAAAGACATACTTTGATTTTTTGTACGGTCGTCATTGTTGCGGATGATGATCAGTAGTACTTGATTATGTAATCGATGGTGTCTTGTTACCTTGATACGAGTTCACCGCCTACAACAAGTTCAAGCCTTTCCTTTTGTCTCCATTTGCACCCCTCCCTTCCATTCCCCCTCCCTCATCACTCTCCCTGCGGCGTGCTCAACATTCCTCAGCGATTACTCGCTTCTGTCTTTTCTTGGCCACTCCTTCTAGCGCGCTCAGTTCCGTTCTGTATGCGACTGTGTCGCTCGCGCGCACGAACGATCCTTGCTCACCATACCCGACAACTCGCTCGCTGTCGTGATCGCTCCTTGATCGACTATACCATTCCCGCACAATGCGTACCGGCCCTGCATGGAAACGAGAAGTCGTTCCCGACCACAAGGTGCGGCGTTAGCGCAGTTCCCGTCCCAGGCTCATGACTGAACACTATCCCTGCAGTTCGACTTCATCGACACACGAGAATTCAGAGACAATGGATTCTTCATGCGGTTAAAGTGAGTCCGCCACATCATACCACAGTACGGTACATGCCCAAGATACTCTTCACCCCCATCCGTGGCACGAATCATGTCTAACCTGGTACATATCTAGGTACCTGTGGCTTTATATCGTCATCCTCAAATCATTTCTCGTGTACATGTCGGATATCTTCTCTGCAACCACAATGTTGACCACCTCGACATGGTCAAATCAAATCTTCAACGACTGTCAGAATGAAGAGGGTTGTTTCTACATCCCTTTTAATATCGGAAAGTGGTTGTTCGTAGGATGTATCATCTTTGGTTTCCTTCTGGTAAGTATGCGCGTTTGATCTAGCCTCCTGTCGTCTCATCTCTTTAGTTGGCATATGAAGCTCGCAAATCAAAAAAGATAATAGCCAGTCGTGATATATCATATGCCTTCACGAATGTGATGGCAAACAACTATTATTCACTCCGTATGTCAATATACTAGCAGATACGGTCGTCCACTCAGTGCATTCTATTGCAGGCTCATACGACCACTTCTGCTTCTTCGATCACATCAGTAATTCAACCAAGAAGAAGGATGACTTTGCTTTCTTCATCTTCTTTACGTTCAAGAGCAAGTCATTTGGATCGCTGTCATCGAATGACGTCTGACATTCTGGTATAGGTTGGAAGCGGCTCCTACTGTCTGATGGTCCTCGACAGACAATCAACGCCATGACTCTCTACAGTATTTATCTCGCCAGGAAAAACAATGGTCCATGGTACGACGTACCGAAGTATTTCGCTGGAAACAGTCTCTCGACGTCCGCCCTGACTGTTTCAACGTTTTTCACCTTCGTCATCTTTGCCGGCTCGCTTTTTTTGCTAATCATCGCCGGCATCTGTTATATTCCTCTCCTTTGCTACATTCAAGGGAACTTGAAGGTAAACTTTGCCCACTACCCGAACCCGACGGACGTTGGTTGATTTCTTTTCAGGAATATGTCTGCCACAAGGTTGACAAAGTGGGCCTTCAACTATGTTCGTTTTCTGTTAACTAAGTGGTCTTTAGCGTATTGCCGAGGTTATCAAACGCCGCCAGAAGGAGCGGTTAGCCAAGGCTGCTGCGCTCGCTAAGAAGGAGGCCATGGGCGACTTTTCTCACCTCAAGAACAAGAAGGGTGAGATGATAGCCAAGCCCTTACCACAACCCACACTTCCAAACCTGTCTGTTGACGACGACGACGACGACGCTACATCCGTGATCAAGCGAGGGCCATCCCCGAGTTCGTACGCCAAGGACTATCAGTATGCTTCTGATAACAAGAGCGTGGCGCCAAGCTATCATACAAATCCCGGAGTTGACTATTCTGATTACCCTCCCATGCCAGCGTACAATGGGGGGTATCCTCAACAGACACCAGGTGCATATGGTCAATACAACCCTTCCGCAACTGCTTTTGATGAGGAGCCGCCCCAACACTACGTGTACGACGATGACTATAGCAGCCAGGTCAACCTCCCTACCACTGCAGCTCCTATCTCTTACCAGCAAACGGGAGCGTATGGCCATACAGGGATACCAGAGAACTACGTCCCAGACGCCTATGAAGTGTATCAAGGCAGGGCGACCCCTGCAGTACGGCCACCAGGTGACGGTGTGGCGGGAGTTGCTCGTGATGTGCAGGACTATCCGAGCCACTATGCGCAACCAGCGTATGCCTATGACTACGCATCTTACGGGGATCCATACCGTCAGTACCAGAGGCATGAGGAACAGGGTTCACATGAGTATGGACAAGCTATGTAGTCCGCTAGTGTCTAGGGGTGAATTGTTGTGACTTTGTTCCCTTTCTCCCGCAGTGTTTTATTTACTCGATTTGACATCCATGGTGAGAAACCAACTCGTGAGTTTCAGCATCACGCAAATTTCATGACCCAGTGCGTTATCCTCCGTTTCTTCGTTTGCCTCCATCGAAGGACTGCCGTCCAACGTCTGGTTCCGAGACCAGTGGGAGGCTAGCTGCCTCATTAATACACATACTGGTCACAAGACCGATGAACCTGGCATCAGCTAGTCTGGTGACCAGACTAGAAATCAGCATGTTGCCATTGACAAGAGCCACTTCTTGTAACGCCATGACACATTCCTCAGACCGATAAGAACATAGTACCCACTGTCACTCGCTGACCGTTATCATTTGTGTCAACATTCGAGGAATTTCCAAGGTCTGTCATATGAATGGTCGCGGAACTTACAGCCGCACTTGAAGCCTTCTCCGCGATGTTAGACAATGAACAATGTCCTCCGCTGTATTCGAAGTAGGTATTCTGCTTGTCGAGTCGTAGACATTAAGACTCGAATTTTGCGATACGCGAATGGTGTGCGTAACGAGCATCCAGTAAATGTCACTGTTCTGTTTGACAAAACCGGTCTCACAGATTGGCCTCTGATCTAGCAGGGAACTTTTGGAGGCAATCCGGGTCACGGATATTCCAGCCGGTCATGCGAAATCGCATGGCAAAATAGCGTGTCCGAATGTCCGTCCTGATAAGAACTTTGCACTATCAGCCGCCGATCCAGCAATCATTATGCATCCCGACACCAAACAGGAGGTCTCCTACGAAGCCAAGGCTGTCGTTCCAGAAAATCCCATCAATTCCCTTGAAGATGGAGACGAGGCTCTACAACTTGTGGGTGCACAGGAACGCCGGCACTTCAGCGATGAATACAACCGCAAGCTAAAGAGAAGACTGGTGAGCTAGTACTTACACCATAGCGAGAACAGGCTCAGATCAAAGCTATAGGATTTCTTCATACCGACAATCGCGGCGCTTGTCTACTTTACCCAGTTCCTGTAAGCCTCTTGACTCTCTTCGGTTTAGCTTCCTAAAACCCTGAATTAGCGACAAGACGTCCCTTAACTATGCGAGGTTCGTGCTTGGTTGTATCCAACCAATTTTGACAGTTGAACTGCCTTGGGATAGCATTATGGGGTTCCCTATCACCGGGCAGGTAATGCGAATGACGCCCGTGCTTTTCAGTTGAGACTTAATGGCCTTCAGAAATACAACTTAATCTCCATGGCGTTTTACCTTGGTAAGCAGCTGTAGATTTAACCCCGTGCGTTTGACGTAACGCACAAAGTACAGGTTTTATCACTTGGGAATTCCCGTCTGTTTATATCGCACAAAAACTGCCGCTAGCAAAGTATCTCTGTGTGTCGCGGTCTGTCATGTCCGCCCGATACTCATCTTTTCTAGGTGCCAATATCTTCATATGGGGAATCGTCCTGATCTGTCATGCGAGTGCCAATTCCTTTGGTGCATTCTTTGCCCTCCGATTTATTCTGGGTAGGTTGCTCATCCACTCCTAATTGACTTGTCTCATCCTTCACTAGGGATGTGTGAAAGTTGTGTAGCACCTATTTTGATTCTGGTCATATCTATGTTTTACAAAAAGAATGAACAGGTAGGCTGTTATATTTCTGACGAAGCAGGTCTGACCGAGAATAAGGCCACACGCATTGCGTACTTCTACATGATGGTTCATCTTACTTTCTCCCTAACGGAACCCTTTTGACCAAACCAAACAGCTTGGATTCACGCAAGTATTCGGCGGTTTTGTCTCGTATGTAAGTACTGGAAGGAGAAAACACATTTTTGAATTAAACCCTTGGTGTGTTTATGAACAGGGAGTCTCATTCTACGATGGAACGGTACTCCGAGGGTACCAGATAGTCTATTACCTCCTTGGTGGTCTCGCTATTCTAGTCGCTTTGGTTGTCCTTCTTTGGTTCCCCGATTCCCCGATGACCTGGCGTATGTTGACCGAGGAACAGCGCATTGCATGCCTTGAGCGCGTTCGTGACGACCAAGGTGGCATAGCAAATAAGAAATTCAAGAAAGATCAAGTAATGGAAGCATTGCTGGATGTACGCACGTGGTTGATAGTCCTCGCGACCATGTTAAGTGCGTTCCATCATAGCTCCTAGCAATCGTATACTGAATGAGTGCAGCTGACATCCCAAGTGGTGGACTGACCAACTGTTGGTAGCCCCTTTGCTTCGAATGGCTTTGTCGGTTAAAAACCAATTGATATCCAGTTAGCAACATCATCATCAGGAACTTTGGTTACACGTGCGTCGACGTTTCGTGCTTGGGCAACAATATCCTTACTAGTCTATCTTAACTTAGATCGAAGCAAACGCTGATACTTGCAACCCCAGCTGGTGTTGTAGAAGTGTTTTCTGTGATAATTTGTGGATGGTACTCCGATAAAAAGGTGAGTCATTTTTCACAGGTATGGTTACGTTCGGCTCACGTAGGACTAGGGGGAGAGGATGCTTCCTATAATTTGGGCGACGTTGCCCACAATTGCTGGAGTGGGTCAGGAATACCATGTTCATCCTTTAAAAAATGATTTACACCATCGCAGCTCTCCTCATTGGTTTCAATGGGACAGACCAGAAGGGAGTCTTACTATTTGGTGTGTTTTATAGAGACGGGATCCAGTTCCGAGCTAATGTCTCACCAAGGGACGTATCTAATCGGAACTTTTGGAAGTACTTTATCCGTCATCTATGCGTATAATGCCAGCAATACGAGCGGGTACACGAAGAAGGTCAGCTCACGGGCTTCCTTTACATGACCTCCGTCGTTGAACTATAGAGTTGCCAGCTTACGATCAATGCTGTGACGTTGACCTTCTTCTCCGTTGGTAATATCATCGGAACGGAGATTTTTCAGCCGTCAGATGCACCTGCGTATATTCCCGGGAAGACAGCAATCATGGTCCTGTTAACGGTACAAATAGGCGTGGCCTACCTTTTGCGTTACATCAACATCAGGTTGAATAGGAAGAAGCTCAAAGCACTCGCAGAATTGAAGGCGGCCAAAGGCTGGACGGAAGAGATGTTTCAGCAAGAGGCTGAACGGCACGCGTTCGCGGATTTGACTGATAAACAGTATGTGATTGTTCAAACCACAATAACAACTGCTCTGAAAATAAAAGGAATGCGTTCTTCATATATACCATATGAAAACTTTACCCAAGATTGAACGATAGTATTTGAAGTGGCTGAGAGGACTGGTATGTAGAGATGATAAATACACCGTCCATGGATCCATAATGGACAATGTGTAATAAATAATCAAAATGTTCTAGCGGAAAAGCTTTTCCCAAATGATGATTCCGATAAGCAGGACAAGGAAGACAATGATGGCAGCAGTCACTACACGCTGCTGATACATCCTGGGTCAAACAGTCAGAACGGTAACCTAACAGGGTGAACTGACGATACTGAACTTACCGCCTGATCATTTTCTTCAGCGTCCCCGACGCGCGGTCTATTGCCGTGTCTGCAGTCCGTAGCTGGGAGACAATGAATGGTGCGCCGAGAACTCTGCAAAGTTATGACCCACCGTATCTCTTGCGTTCTCGATTTGCTCTCGCTGAGCACGAAGGTTCACCAGGATCTCAGCACCCTGGTCCTCGGTCTCGAGGGCAATTCGCTGAGATTCTTGCAGTCGTCTCGAGCCATCCTCCAACGTTGCGGTACCGGCCAACAACCTCGTTCTATCGCTCGTGGCACCATAAGGTTCATCCGAAGTTGGTGTGCTAGCTCTCCCGGGTGATGCGAGCAAATCCGCCCGGGAATATTGGGTGTGTAAGTCCTTGGATGTCTTTTTGTACCTGGTCAGATCCGCTTTCGCAGTTCTGAGGCGAGTCTGATACTGAGGCCTGAGAGACTGGGGTATTCCCTGGATTTCAATCTCCATTTGCGAGATCTGGACACATGTTAGCCAGTGAGGGACACGAGGAGGGTAACACATGCCATTTCATCCGCCTCGTCTAATTCCATTTCTACTCGTCTGAGAGCCGTTCTTCTCTGTTCTGTGTGGAAGCGTATGGATGAGTTTAGACGAAGAATGTGTGCACTGTCCTCACCTCCACGTTCGTCCTTGCCATCTCCGTCGAGCTTCAGCCGTACGCTGTCAAGTATTTGACGAAAGTCTTGCTCGTATGTATCAAAAAGTGCGGTTGGAGAGCCATCCATGGTGGAGGTGGATGGAAGCCGAGAGTTGCTGCGGCGCTATGTGAGACTCCCACCAAAAGAGGCAGTTGACAGGGCTCGCAGCTGGTCAAACCTATGCAGTCATGTCCTCGAGTACTCCGTTCGTATTGCTATCCCGACGCGTTATTTTCGCTAACAGGATCGATTGGCAGGGTCTCTTTATATCTCGACCCTCAAATACGGGATTGGGTCCTGCTCCCAATCACCCTCGTCATGGTATGTGCATCTCACCCATGGGATGCCGTTCACTGACCGCATCCTTTCTGATTCCAAGATTCTCGTTGGCGTGCTGCGACATTACGTCGTAGTTCTACTACAGTCGATGCCCAAAAAACTGCCCCGTGCTGCGCTCCGTGAACAGTGTGTCCGTTTGCCATCTTTTGCTGACGTCGTCCAACAATGCTGCATACATCCAGGCGGGCTCTAGCAAGATCTCAAATACTCCGCGCCACGTCTGCAAACTCACCTATACCACCGCTATACTACAAGATGATATCTCAGAACCTTTCCGAGGCATTCAGGGCTGGTACATATCTTAAAGACGGTCCCCCCAAAGGTGACTCGACTGTGTCTACACCGAATGCTTTCTCGGACCCAGCTGCCATTGACGGTATGATGGCCGGGATGAAGACGCAGATGGTGATGATGGTGCCGCAAATGGTCATCATGGGCTGGATCAACTTTTTCTTCCAGGGATTTGTCCTAAGTGCGTCATCCCTCGTCTCGTGTTTGCATGTCGCTCAGATTTTCTAGTCAAATTACCCTTTCCCCTGACGCTCGGGTTCAAGTCTATGCTTCAGCGTGGTATTGAAACGCCGGATATGGACGTCCGGTGGGTGTCCTCACTGTCGTGGTATTTCCTCAACTTTTTCGGCCTGAACGGGTTGTACCGGCTTATCCTTGGGGGTGATAACTGTGGGTGTCTTCGGTCGTGGTTTGAAATGTCGATGATGACAAGCGGATCTCCGTTGGGCAGCTGCTGATTCTACGCGTGACATGACGATGTCGCCATTCGCGGGCATGGGAACTGCGCAGGCTGGGCAGCCACAGGATTACGCCAAATTGTTCAAGACGGAACTGGACAATCTAGAGTTTGCAGAAGGGCTGTACACCTGGGCGGGGGAAGATGTGGACACCAAGATCCTTGGCAAGTATGGAAAGCTGGCACCGAGTAGAGGGTAGCAACAGTACATTATAGTGGGATCTAGGAGCAACACAGTACCGTTACATGACTGAAGAAGTACACATTTGGGGAGGTCGTAAACAAGAACACCAGGTACAAACCAAGTCCGCCGATCTATTTTGCCGCGGGGAGTGCAGATTAGTGGGAGATAACACTACATGAGACCGCTTCGCGAGCGTTTATGCGATAAGGTATGATGGAAAGGGGAATTTGCGCGTGATCTTATACTAGGCCGTCATAGAGGGACAAGGCCTGGATCACATGGGTGAGTGAGGAAGTAGGACCATGTGGGTGCGACTTGCCTGGACTATAGTTGGGTCCTGCTTACTGCCCTCTACGAATTCATCATAAGTGAGCTTTGCGTCCTTGTCTCGATCCATATTTCTGAAAATCTTGTCCACACGCTGGGAAGACAGGGTGAGGTGGGGGAGGGCAAGGGGAAAAGGGAAGTGACCTTTTCGGGTGTGTCTTCATCGGCGGGGAGCTTGACCATCTGTCCGGTCATCTTGTAGATGGCAGAGACGATCTGGAGCATCTCGTCGTAGGTGATGAAGCCGTCCTTGTCTATGTCATAGAGCTGGAATGCCCCTGTGAATGGAGTGAGATGGGGGACGATGGGCACGAGAGGACATACACTTGAGCTTTTCGTCCAAGCGACCGCGACTTGTGATACTGAGGGCACAGATGAACTCTTTAAAGTCGATTGTCCCGTTCTTGTTTTCGTCAAAGACGTTGAAGACATAGTCTGCGAACTCGCCGGGGTCACCGAACGGAAAGAATTGTTTGTATATGCGACGGAATTCGGTGCTGTCAAGCTGACCGGATGGACAGTCCTTGAGGAAGCCCTTGTACCTAGAGGGGGGTCAGAGCGAGTGTGGGGGGCAGCGATGGGGGACGCAGGGACCATTGCTGTAGTTCTCGCTTGTCGACTGGCGGGGCATATGAGCGGGGACGAGATTGGCTTGGAAGGGCTTACAGTAGGTGTTCTTTTGTAGATCTGCGAGCTGGTCTGGGGATAGTTTTGACTGTGACTTTCCCATTGTCGATGGTAGTGGGAGATGGAAGATCTGTGAATGCTAGGAGGTCCCTTTTTAGTATGGGTATAAGAATACGAGCGCGGGCTGTTGCTCCTCCTCCACCTCCACTCGATCCAAATGTGCTACCAATACAACGCCCCCGCCGACATCGCAGCTGTGCCCTGTCCGATGTGCAAGGTATTCAAGCCAAGCGCTGCCCGGTATCCTCTCTCAGTCCCTCATCTCCCCCGCCGTTCCTCACCGTCCCTCCCACAGATGCCCCCACCTCCGCGACGTCTGCTACAACAGAGCCAACCATCCCCGCATCGACGTCGTCCATCTCAAGAACGCTGAAGGTCCGTGCATCCCTCCCCGCAGCCATCCCCATCCCCACACTCCTCCACAGTAAAGTCATTCAATGGCTGTGGATACTGCAAGGTCTACTCCCCTCCTCTCCTCCGATCCCCTCCGTCCTCACCCCCTTCCGCCACAGTGGGCTCGCTCAAACCCGAAACTCACCGTGTACAACAACCACGGATGGCCCGGTTGCTGCCGTCCTCCTACCCCAAGCGAGCACCGTCTCATACAGCCCGCCGACTGGCCCACCGTCAGCATCGTACATAGCATACCAATGCCCCCAGAGATAAAGTCCGTCCTCGACGCTATCCTCTCCAGGGGCAGCCCCCTCCCTCCCATCATCTCCTCCGTCCGTGCACAACCCCAACTCCAGTCGTCCCCCCCCACCTTGGATCGTCGCAACAGTACCAGCAGTCCATCCAACAGATCCTGCTCATCCTCCTCAAAGACCCAGCCCGTCGCCATTCCCTCCCGCGGTCGTTCCGATGGCAGTCCCGTCCCCCAGAGTTCAGCCCTGGGAGGCACCACTCCCCGCTCCTCCGCCCCCGCATCCGATCAGCACCCACTCTCGCGTCGCCAGACATTCTCTGAAGGCACCAAAGACAAATCCCGCACCCCTTCCGCACGCAGACATGTCGATCAAGACGGCTCTCTCTCCCGTCGTAATGGCACAACTCGGGCCTCGCTCTCCGCCGTAGCCCCTTCCTATTCCCCTTCGAGACCCTCCGGTGACTCCCCGACCCAGAATCAATGTCTTTCGGCCCTGCATACGTCCCCCGTAGATACCTACGTGACTTCCTCTCAGGATGCTCCATTCGGCCGAACCCTTTCTTCCAAAAGGTCGACTCTAGAGACCGCCATGGCTGCCCTCGACGTCAGTAGCTCTTCCGAGAGCAGCAGCGATAGTGGCAGCTCCCGAGGCTCCTTGTCTGATGCCACTGTCATCTCAGATGGCGCATTCACAGACTACTTGTCTGATGAATCCGAAGCCGAGCTTCAAAGACAGGCAGAGGCAAAGGCCGCCTTGGTTGCTCAGAATCAGGCAGAAGAACTCGAGTTCAAGGCTGCTCGCCAACAACTCGCCGGTGTTGGCTTGCGGCCACCAAAGACTTGGGATGATACCAACGAGAGTGTACCTCGTGCCACATCCCATACCTCTGCCTACACACATCACTCCGCCTATCACGCGACAGCGTACGCTTCTGCGGCAGTCGCACATTCTGCTCGAGGGTAAATGGTGGTGTCGAAAACGCGTTGAATATTTATACACGATCTGGGTTTCTGTATGTATGTATGCCCCTTTGCCCCTTGCTATCGTGCTGCCCGCATCCGTCTCATCGGGTTTTTTGTCTTGTGTATTATTATATTATCCATGGTCGACGGTCCCGCATGTAGAAATTCAATAACTCCGATTTGGAGGTCACTCCTAACACATTAGTATGGTTCTGCTGCAGTAGTCACCACCTCGACTTTCACTCCTACTCCATGAACCTCGCTCGACATTCCATCACCCCAACAGACCCAGTTCAGATTTTCAATGCCCAGTTCGATGCAGATTGCCAGATATTCACTGCTTCAACACCGGCTGGTTTCGCCGTTTATCATGCATGGCCACTCCGGCTACTTCGCAAGAGAGGCACGCGTGTCGATCTCGGCGCCATCGTTGGTCATTGACATCCGTCCACAGAGTTCACTGGTGGCACATTAGCCGCCGCCGTGCCTTGTCACACGTCGTCGCTGCTCTTCCTCCTCGGGGGTGGTCGCAGCCCACTGTATCCCCCAAACAAGGTGATTCTATGGGACGATGCTGCGGGGGTCGAGGTCGCCGAGTTAGAGTTTAGGGAGCGAGTGCGTGGAATCGCTTGTAGACGGGGCTGGCTTGCAGTGGCTCTGCGACGGAGAGTCGTCGTCTTCGAGGTGAACGATACCGTCGCCAGAAGGGTAGATTATGATACCTGTGACAATCCACGAGGTGGGTCTCTTTCCTCCGGGATGCTCGCGATACGGGACTTATATCACCCTCAAGGGATCCTTGCAATGGCTACCGCAGCCTATGCCACGTTACTTGCGATTCCAGGCAGGCAGATGGGGCATGTGCAACTCGTGCATCTACCGCCTTGTGTACCCCCGGCCCCTCTTGGACCCCCACCGTCCGTCCTTCCATCCAAACCGCCGCCGCCGCCACTGAAACACCCAGTGTCGATGATAGCGGCCCATGAATCCGCCCTGACGACGCTCTCATCACCTCCATCGGGCCGATTCCTGGCTACCACGTCATCACGAGGAACGCTTGTCCGCATATGGGACACAACTTCCGGAAAGCTTCTTCGGGAGTTTCGTAGAGGCGCAGACACGGCGGAGATTTATGGGGTCGCCTTCCGGCCTGACGAAAAGGAAGTAGGTGTATGGAGTGACAAGGGAACTGTTCATGTATTCTCTCTTGTCTCGTCCGGGGTGTCGTAAGTCGATTCCATCGTCTGACACCAGTTGGCTTATTTTCGTCATGCAGAAACCGACAATCGTCCTTGTCGCCACTCACCCCCTTCTTGCCATTACCCAAATACTTTGATTCGGAATGGTCATACGCACAGTATCGAATACCCGCGCAAGCTGCTCACATTTCACTTTCCTCGACGTCCTCCGTCCGCTCATCACACACTGACATTGCTGCTGATGAGAAATGTGTTGTTGGTTGGATTACGGTTGCCTCTGAAGTCACCGGGGTAGCCCCCGAGTTCCAACTTGTCGTTCTAACTTACAGTGGGGGGTGGTATCGGCTTGCATTACCTCCCAAGGGATCTCAAGCCTCATCACCTGTGGCTGGATCCCCTCTGAAGTCGTCGTCAGTGTCTCGTCAACGGACCTCTAGCATCTCCTCCGTTGCGTCACTTCCGGAAAAAGGTAAAGGGAAGGAGCGGGAGAAGGAGAGAAAGGAGAGTCGTGAGTTGGTTCTGCAAGAGTATCGAAAGTATGGACGATGGGATGGTTGGGAGTAGTGCACAATTGTACAACAGTACACGTCCTCCCTTAGCGCTGGACAATAATATTCATTGCGGTCCGGTTAAGCGCCCGTCGCCGGCTTGACTCGATCAATGTTGCTTTCCTTGCGCCGTCACGCTCAGATAGTCAGATCAGCTCATCACTAAGAGCTCATTCGGTATCCCTCCAACAAGTAGGATAGGTTAGTAGCCGAGCTAGCCGAGCTAGCAGACTGTTACCAGCACAGCATGGAATTCCCGCTCAGCATCTTCGGGGCTCGAACCTTGTTTGGAGGTGCTGCCGGTCGACACAATGCCCTCACCCATAACCCTCCGACCAGAGCAGCGG
>JBBPND010000228.1:0-17166 GCA_038090655.1 Gastroboletus turbinatus
GATAGTTAAAAGAAATAGAATGATATGATAGGGTCCTGGTAGGTAGCTGTTGGGGATCTGTTCCTTTTAGTTGCCCTATTATGGGTTTTCTCCCTAAAAGTGTCCTATTTCACTTGTCCGCTATTGGATACAAGTCTTTACTCCTAACAATGAAGCTAACAGTCCAAAAGAAAAGGTGGTGAGAGGTTCTCCTTTAGAGAAGTCTCACTTGATCTGATCTGGTCTGATGACAGACTTCAGATGTCAGATTTAATTCTGATAGAATATGATTCTGTAATTCTATTCTAGATTTAGATTCTAGAGAATAGAATGATTCTAAGAGAGTTAGAAGGAGAATTGGGGGCTTTGACTGCTCTCCTTATATACATATTTACAGTGGCTGTGCTAGCCAATCAGATACTGCTTACTAATGCTGAGAAAATGCCAAGCATTCTAGAACATTCTGCCAAGCCTTCTAGAACATTCTACCATGTTTGCTAGAATATTCTATGAAGTTCTATGAAGTTCTTGCCAGTTAGTCACATGCTCAGTTTCTCACACTAGCATTTTGCTATCTACTATAGTATCTACAGATTTTGGTAGCCATATTGGGTTAATAGCAACTAGGCTTGCTTTGGGTGAAATATTTAATTTCTCCCTGATGTTCTAACGAAATATTCCCAAATTTTGAGGGAAGGTAGGTTATACTAAGGGTCATCTGACCCTAAAGTATTGAAGGATTCTAATTGCTGCAAGTGGTAGAATTTATCGTTTTTGGGTAGTGGGTTCTTCTGCTGACCATGCATCTAACTAGTTTGGTGCAGGTCACTGTTCCTCAGTGATCACGCATGTATCTCTCCCAATATGCTCATCTTGAAACTGTTCATTTCTATCTGATGTGTTTTTCTCCCAACCAATGTGTTTCTCTCCAAACTGACATGTTTCTACCCCAACCAATGTGTCTCTCTTCCAACCGCATGTTTATCTCCTACTGTGTGCCACACCTGGCCAGTTGTAATACATATCATTGCATAGATGTCACTGACCTTGTGGGTGACCCCTGAGCAGGAAGCCTACCTGCAAGAGTTCTTCACTGAGGTCATGCAGTGTCAGGCCAAGTGGGATTATACCAGCTTCTGGCCGTCGTTCTACAAGCACTGGTTTGTGAAATATCCTGAATGTGCCATTGTGTTTCCAAATATACCTGAGGAAGGACTCTTAGATGACCAGAAAATTGTGCTGCCCAAGGCAGTTGATACTTGGAAGGAGGTACATACTGAAAATGGTGCAAGGCTGGCATGCTAATATATGATGTAGCAATTGCACAACAAACTCTGTAATAAGTGGGGGGCCAAAAAGAAGGCTCGGGCAGTGAAGGATGCCAATGCCAAGGCCTCCACAGCATTGATAGCTGATTTGATTTAATCAAAGGAGGCCTGCAGATGTAAGCCACAGAAAATCAATGCTTACATGAGCCTGTACTACAAGTACAAGGTATGGCCAACCATTGAAGGCACACTTGACATAGATGAAGCGGTCGCTATGGCTGCAGTGGCTTCGGGCGTGAGGAGGCCAACTGATTGTCTTTGAAACCAGAGCTTGAATCTGGCACAGACCCTACTAGTAGTTTCACCATGACTCACAGAGCCAATAAAGCTGAAGCCCAGATGCTTACATCAGCATTGCCCCTTGCCCTGACATCACCAGATGCAGAAACCACCATTCTTGCAGTGATGGAAGCCCAGAGTATTACATTAGCACTACCATTTACCCTAACATCACTGGATGTGGGCACTTCTGTTCTTGCAGTCACGCCACTGCTTCCTAGTTTGACCTCGTGGTTTGGCTTGGATGTCTTCGCAGGTTTGCCTCCAATCACCCTGGCCACTGCCTCAGGCAACTACATGTATGACTTTGGCACCCTCGCGGTGATCAGTCCCCTCAATAACTTTGTGGCCTTGTACAGATGTGATCAACTGCCACAACCTCCCCCCTTGTTGCCCAATGCCTCTGCAAGCACTTCCGCAGACGCCACCTCTCTCATGACTGTATGGGAATGCCCATGCCTCAAACAAGCTTTGGTGTGGGCCCTTCAGTTGTGCAGACACCGGTGGTCATTGTCCACTCCAGTTCACAAGTCATCCAGTCCAAACCGTTGGCAGTGGCACTATCCATAATGCAATCACTGGCAGTCATTTCCATCTCCAGCCCACAAGTCTTCCAGCCCAACCCCCCAGCAGTTGCTGTGGCACCACCTGTCATGCAGACACTGGTGGCTGTTTCCAACTCTAGCCCACAAGTTGCACAGCCCAATTTCTTGGCAGCTACTATGACACCATCTGTCATGCAGACACCAGTGGTCGCTCCTGATGATGGCCCAATCCAACCAGCTCCATCTATGGCACAGGTCCAGGAAAAAGACCCTGGACCAACACTGGCAACCACCCCCACATGACGCCTCCAAACTCGCTGCCTCCATAACTTCCCACGCAGTGACCTCAATCACCAACCAAATCAGGAAACATATAGTCGACACCTAGCACCACACATGGCCAACCTAATTATTGCCAGTCAGGAACTCAAATCCTCAACCACTGCCCTCCAACTCCACAAATCATCCCTCAAAACCACTGCAGACGCACTCCACAACAAAACCAAAAAGGTAACCCAACTCCTGAATGACAAACTAGCCCAAACAAACAACATCACTGCCAACCCAAATGCAGACATCACTGCCATCAGAGAATCCATTGATAAACTAACACCCGCCATCGAAACCACCCAATCCAACCTCTCCACCCTACTTAAGCAACCCAAAGCATCAGCCCAAGCACTGACCCAACCTCACCAGACCTCCGATCCACATCCCTCCTACAGTGATGCCCTACAATCCAACCCCACATCCATGCCACCCAACGCCATTACCAACTCGACAGCCCTTATTAAAGCTGCCATCAGGGACCGATAGGTCTTCAGAGACCCCCTGCCTGGGCACACCCTATACAAAAAAGATGCCTCGACAGTAGATGTCACCACCAAACTAGGAGACATCATCAAATCCATATGCAATGCCAACACCCCCCAAGTTGAAATCAAAGCAGTCCTCAAACTACATACAGAGGAATCATAATGGAACTGGACACTCTCGAAGTAGTATCCTGGATACACAAAGACAACCCACATGACCACTTCCTCCACAAACTCGGCATCCCAGCTGTGCTCAAATGGTGTACCTACACCATCCTCATCCCCTTCCTCTCCATTCATTTTCCAAATGCAGTCACCAACCAGCTCATGCACAACATGCGCAAATGCAACATCCCAGAGGAACTCATAAAGACCACCCACAATGTACTCACCAACAGACGCATGCACCTCTCCTTCAACGGTCACCTATCGGACTGGATACCAATCACCAATGGTATAGGCCAAGGCAACCCCCTCTCCATGATTCTCTACATCATATATAACTCTGACCTTGTTGACATAGCATCCGAATAAACTAACACTTGCCTTCATAGACGACACAGCATTTGTGCAACCGGCCTGAACTTCAAAACCACACACAACACGCTCCAGGACATGCTCGACTGATGAAATGGTGGATTCGACTGGTCCAAAGACTACAACTCAAAATTTGAAACCTCAAAATTCACACTAATGGACTTCCCCATGGACAAAAAGAAAATGCAATCAGCAATGAAAATCCACGACACAGTAATAACCCCCACCCACTCACACCACTTTCTAGAAGTCATCCTGGATAATGAACTTCACTGGAAAGACCATGCCAACTACACCATAGGAAAAGGAACCACATACATACTACAGCTTCATCATCTCTCCCTCACCTCCAGAGGCCTATCACTATCACTGATGAAACACCTCTATATCTCAGCAGCCACCACCAAAATGCTATATGCAGCCAAAGGCTGGTTCCATCCCATGTACATAGGCAATGATAACACCCCACAATGGGGATCCATTATGATAGGAAAAAAACTGGCAACAGTTCAATGAACAGCACTACTAACCATGACAGGCACCATGTAAACAACCACAACGGACATCCTAGAAGCCCACACCAACATCATGCCCATCACCCAATGCATCCAAAACCTCTCCTACCGAGCAACACTCTGACTTGCCACCACCCCACTATGCACCCCCTCAACCCCCTCATCTGGCATGCATCCAAATGCCTTGTTAAGCACCATCAGTCATCTCTACACCTGCTAATGCATGCTCATAAGATTGACCCAATGCAGATCGAGACCCTCATTCCCTTGTGTAAGAATCCAGAAGAGACGAAACCCTACACCATAGCCATCGCCAAATCCAAAGAATTGTCAATCGAACAACACAACAAAACCACAACAGGGACAAACATCTACACCAATGGCTCTGGGGTAGACGGAAACATTGGTGCAGCTGTGATCCTCTACAACCTTAACTGTGCCCTGTATACTGAAATACCACCTAGGTCTAGCAGAAAACCACACAGTATATGAAGCTGAAGCCATTGGACTCACACTAGCAGCCCAACTACGCACAACGGAGAACAATATAAATCTCCCAGTCCACATATGTATACCAGATAACCAAGCAATCATACAATCCAGTGAACTCTTCACCACTAAATCGGGACACTACCTGATCAATGAATTCTCCAGAATGATCAAACAGATATGAAAAGACCACAACTGTGGAAAAAAAGTATGCTGGATAGCCAGCCACGAAGGTATTGAGGGAAACAAAAAAGTGGATGAAGAAGCAAAAGCCACAGCACAGAGTGCTGCTCAAAACAGCACCTGAACCAGACCCCCCCCTACCTTCACACACACCCCCTCCCAAAAAGCATATCCGCGCAAATACAGAACCAACGCAGTCACAAAAAGGAGAGATGGAAATGCATTTGGAAACAATCACACCACTTCACAAGAACCAACAAACTCAACCTGAAAATCCTATCCAGCTCCTTCCCCACCCTCACAGCCAGAATCTCCAAACGACACACCTGCTACCTGATGTGGCTCCACACACCTCAACACCCACCTACACCACATTGGGAAAGTCCAATCACCCACCTGCAACCACTGCCGAGGAGAAATCGAAAATGTGTCTCGCGCTATCTGCTCTTCTGCAAGCGCTATGCCCACAAATGACAAATTCTCACCAAACAGCTAGGTCGCCGTGCTGGCGACATCAAACACCTCCTCACAGACCACCATGCAGCAGAGCACCTACTCTGTTATATAGACTCCACCAAACTCTTCGCCACCACACACATCCCAAACAAGCACCAAAATGCTGGATAGTGCACCCACTCTTCATTACTACAATCTCTACCACAGAAGTAACCTGCCCCACAAGTGATATGGACGGTAAGACGGGGAAGGGACCCAAAGATCTTGCCCATGCCCAGCAAACTCCTCCCTCTCTTCTAGTGACTACTCACTCCAACTCCCACTCCAGGCCCGCACCCATATCTACTTCCATACTAAGCCATAACACAGCCAGTACACATGTTTCTGTCACACCATGCCAGTAACCCTCACACCACGTACATTACCAATCAGGACATCACTGATTCAATGATCTGCACATCTAAAACCAGCCAGCAGGAATGGTGGGACCAAGAGGAGGTCTCAAACCTACCCCTTGGTGCATTCACAAGATCAGGGAAGTGGCGGGGGCACAGGTACCCCCTTCAGTACCTAGTTCACATTATGTCCTACATAGGGTACTGTACTCCAACAGGAAAAAAATTATATCAGACTTAGTGCTCATATGCACACTTGACTCCAGTGGTGCCAGCCATGGTGCCTAGCAAGTGATGTATCAGTCAGATCATCAAGGGGTGTGATTGGGATCATCTATACTGTGATAGCACCACCAGGATGGGCCTGTTAACCTGGTGCAGTAGTTTACCTTTGTGTGATTAGTATCACACTCAACCCAGTGACTGGGCCCAGCACAAGACTTCGTGAGTAAAATCATCAATCAGCAGATCATCAATACTGTGATATATCATGCTGGTGGCCCTGTTAACCAGAGTGCGGGTGATGTATCAGCTCTAATTCTGTGAGGTAAAATGCCAGCCACTCACTTACCTTTGTGTGATGTATCACACTCAACCCAGCGGGGCCTCATAGCAAGCAATGTGATACATATATCAGTGGGTTGGGCTTCTGAACCTGACTGTGGGTGATCCATCAGCCAAATTCAGTGAGTGAAATGTTTTTAGAGTGGAAGGGGGATGTGTGGATGCGGTGTGCATCCTCTCATATGTTTGGAAAAGATGCTCACTGTGAACATTCATCTGCTTATGCTAAATGACAAGCAGCACTATGAGGTGCCATGACCACTGCATTCAAGTCTACATGGGAGAGTATTCCTAGAGGTCATTGCAAGTGATGTGATATATCAGCATGTTGGGCCTCTCAACCTGACTGTGGGTGATCTATCAGCCAAATTCTGCAAGTGAAATTGTGTAGTGAGTGATGCATCAGATGGCCTTGGTATGATGTATCAGTTAGTGGATTGTTAAGGAGGTGTGGATGGGACCATACACACAGGAGGTATCAGCAGGTCAGGCATCTGAACCTGAGTGCAGGTGATGTATTAGCATGTAGTATCAGTCAGTGGATCATTGAGGGGCACATACCATGATATATTATCCAGGTGGCCCTGTTAACTCAAGTGCGGGTGATGTATCAGCATCTTCTGCGAGGTAAAATGGTGGCCACCACACTCAACCCAGCAGTGATGTATCAGTCAGTGGTGAGTTGAGGGAACATGCATGGAATCAACCATACCATGATATATCAGCATGTTGGGCCTCTGAACCTGAGCCCGGGTGATCTATCAGCCAAATTCTGCAAGTGAAATTGTGTAGCAAGTGATGTACATATCAGTCAGTGGATCATTGAGGAGGTGTGGATGGGGCCATACACACAGTGATGTATCAGCCAGGTTCTGTAAGTGAAATTGTGTAGCGAGTGATGCATCAGTCAGTAAAGGAAGTAGGGGAATAGTAGGCTAAGTAATACATCAGTGGTGATTAGCTTAGCCTGATGTGATGTATCACACATGCAGTTGTAGCATCTCATGGGCAAGCAGTAATCCATCACTGGTGGGAATGGGATGTTATCATTATTGATGTACCACGTTTTTGTGCTAATGACCGTGCTATTCATACATCATTATCGCTGCATCAACTGTGCAAGCATACAATGAGAAACAGCTTTGGGTTGATGAAGATCAGTCAGAACATGTCAAGCATTGCAAGATCTGGTCCAAGCTTGATTTGGAAGATGTGAAGGACAAATTTCTGGAAGATGTTGGGGAAGTGGTCTATGATGAAGCAATGTTGGCCTTTTTATCTTGAACAGGAAACAAAGCTGTAAAACAAGTGGTTTGTGTTGTTTGTGCTGGTAAGTTTTTCAAAGCTGACACAATGGAATGCAACTTGGTGGAAATCCAACAGAAAGATGTTTTGGCTCCAGCTCATTTTCATCCACACCATCATCTCATGTTTGGCATGTTGCTTTATGAATCTGCTGTTTTTTTGCAAGGAAATGAAGTGTATGGACACATATGTGATGAATGTTTCACAGATTTGTCGCAGGGCAAGCTATCTGTTGGTGTGTTGGCAAATGATATGTGGAGTGGGGATGTACCTAGGGAGTTGGCAATTTTGAGTTTGCCAGAGTGGGTACTTATCTCTAGGTATTTTGCTGCAGCATTCATTGTCAAGCTCTTTCCTCAATTGAGAGCAAACATGTCTTCAGCATGCTCTGCATTTAACAATGGTTTACAGGGGAACATCTCCATGTACCGGCTCAATACAGTGGATATCTCTTCCATGATTTGAGGGGATTTGTTACTGCATCATCTGATGGTATTGTCAGCTATAATTGGCATTATGATTGTTGATGTGAAGCACATTCTGGAAAGGACACTTCCAAAGTTCTTAAATGTTAATTGATGGTGCATTTGACAAGCATTATTGTTCTTGAAGGAGAATAATCCCTTCTATGGGAATATCAAAATCTTGGATGTCAATTTGGCTTTGTTGCCTAATGAAGCTGTTCTGAAGCAGTTGTCAGTTACAGCAAGAGTGTGGAGGTTATGTGCCAGATGAGGATTCAGATAATGATGATCTGTATACAAGAGGTTAGTATTTGATGTCGTGGTGTAAATTTCGATGTCTAAAATGAAAGTTAATAGTTGGCAGTGAGAAAGGTGAGGAGCAGGGGGTAGAGGTTGAAGCCCAATGAAAACTGGGTATGGTCGGGTAGTGTCAGAGGTGGTCAGAGATCATCACCAGGACTTTTGTATCATCAGATATTAGATTTTACTGTACATGTTGTGTAATTATAGTACAATGCACCCCACATTGCCATTGCATTGTCAACTTTCCTTGTCTCACTTGTGATGTGTGATGTGCTGCATGGATCTACACTGTGCAAGTTCTATGCAATCACATGAACACATGCTTCAACATCATTGCACTCCCTCACATAATCATGCAACATGCATGGGTAAAGGCAGCTACTACCTTCATCAACATCACGTCCTCTTCTCATGAATCAAGGTCCTCCCAACCTCCCCAGCCAAGGTACTTCCAAACAGTTTGTCTATGCATGTCAATGATACTGTGAAGGCAAACCTTGCCTTCTCTCTGAAGCTTTGTTTTACTTTCATTTGGCAGAAGCTGAAGAAAATGAAAAGCTCAGACTCAAGGTGATCAAATCTGTCACATTGGATGTGGCCAGAATGGTACTGGCAAACAGATCATCTTCACAGAATTGTGTGGGACCACCTTCCAATGGCTCTGGGCTGAGCAGAGGTGATACTCCTACTGCATGCTGCATCACAGCCCTCAAAGCTCTTGTATGCTTGCACACAGTCCATCTTGGTTATTGATGATATCCCAGTAGGTTGGGACTACCTCAGTGCTGTCCTCGAGGGTGAGATCAATCCCAATGACATTGTTCTCATGACCTCCCTAGATGGTGCTCAGATTTATAAAGACAAGGAGTCCAATTGTTGGCTCTATATTTGGGTTGTTCTCAACCTTTCCCCTGAAAAGCAATGTCACAAAATCCATGTTATTCCTGATGGTTTCATCCCTGGATCTAAAAAGCCCAAAAATATTGATTCATTTATGGTTGTTGGACTATATCATTTGTGCACAATACAGAAAGAAGGATTTTAAATTTGGGATGCTTCTTGCGATGAAAACTTCCTTTCCCACCAATATCTCCTCTTTATGACTGCCGATGGACCTGGCCTTGTCAATTGGAATGGCCTTGTGGCACATTGTGGCAAGAACAGTTGCTGACTCTAGTGTGGTGTCAAGGGATGACAGAACTGTGCCCCCCATGCTCATTACTATCCAGCGCTCCTATGTCCAGAGAATTCCCATGCTAGTTGCAGCCATCCTGACATTTCTGCATTTCATATTCCCCTTGCTGGTAACCAACAGTATTCAGTGAACTTGTTTTATCTCATGTCATCACCCAACAATCATAAGTTTGAATCTCATCGCACCAAAATGGGGATCTCCAAGGTACCACTTATCCTGGGACTTGAACCTCCCTTGGAGTCCCTCTCTGCATGACAAATGACATCATGCATCTTGCCATCAATCTCAGTGATCTTCCTATTGTCCTCTGGCATGGCCAGATCCCATGCATGATAATGAAATCTGGCAAGCTCACAGTTGTGCAGTCAAAGATGTGGGTCAACCCCGCCTGGTGGAGCAATCACCTTGATGACAACGGCAGGTTTTTGTCGAAAGGGGAGAAGAGAAAAAAGCAAGACAAGGTTAAAACTGAGGACAACAGTGAGAATGTGCCTCCACCAAGCAAATCAATTAAAGGTTTTTTTGTTTTTGTTTCTTTTTCTTCCCTGCTAATGTGTATCCATCCAGTTTCCACAGATACTTCTCCCTCAGCAACTGTTGTGGCAAGTATAGCTGCTCCAGTCATAGAAAACCCACTCACTTCTGTCTTTGCTACCCCAGCCATTGTCTCCAGACCTGCTGTGCCAGATGCAACCATCTTTGACTCAAACAAAGTCCATCAATTTGTTGATCTCTGTGTCAATGATCCTGTACTGACTTCCTCCAACTCTGTTGTTTCTTCCTTGACCAAAGTACAATGCAAGCATCCATTGTAAGTACGATGGAGTCTAAATAGAGTATACTAACCAAATGGTCAACAGGCAAGACCTTGGCTCTGTTGCAGCTGGACTTGGTATTGCTGTTTCCGAGAAACCTGCTGGATTGAAGGAATCTTCTGCTTCTCAACTAGCTAGCTCCATCAGAGGGAAAAGGGTCACAAAGATGTGACCAGGGAGTGCCTGTAATGGAAGGTAAGTACCTTCCATAGTGATTACATGTTACTGACCACTTTTTACTAGAAACTTGTGTGCATGGCACTGGCTCAATGCATTCAAAGAGACGACCAACGGAACAGCTGCCGAATTCAAACAATACTATGATTCACTTAGCAAGGAACAACATAGAAAAAGCTACATTGGTCTTGTTCGCTTACTCAAGAATCCTAAAAGTTGTAAAAGAAGGAAGCCACAGATCTGGTAACTCCTATCTTCAGTTTACTAGTATTGTTGGTTCTAATATCATCACAATACACACAGAATGGGTGGGACAAGGATGTGTTGTCTGGGACTATCTACTAGCCATTCAAGCCACTCTCCCTCCCCACTCTCATCACTCTTGTTTAATGTCACTCTTGCTGTCGTATCACTTGACTATTTTGGTTCCCATCACCACCATACTGCTTTTGTCGCTCTTGCTACTACCACATTACTTTATTTAATCACACTCTCATTTGATTTTCCCATTGTCTATTCATTCATTTGAGTTGCATCCAATGGCAGTAGGATTTTATTTTGGTTGTATCACTTTTGTAGCATCTTAATGAGTACTCCCAACATGAATGTGCCTAGCTGGAATAACAATAAGTGATCATATTGGGCGAGATCAAAAAATGGTTGGATGTGATTCATTATGACTATATATTCAACTGATATAGGATCATATGGGGTGAGACTGGCGAATACAAAGCTATAGGACATTGGGGTGCTTGGAAATATTCTGAGGTATCATGAAATATAAACAGTCATACCTCACAATGTATAGTGCTGCCCCATCATAAAATACATATCATATAACTTTTACTTTGGCAGGGGATTCTTCTTAGATCTCATCCACATATTATCTACACATTTGCTGATCTCTGATCATCTCCGACACTATCCAACCATATTCAGTTTTCACTGGGGTTGAAGGACAGGGTGAATCAGGTACAGGTAAGTATTTTATTGTGCAGTGTGACAAATATATTTGGTGCAAGTTAAGAATTGTGTCATAGATGCGGAACTGACCATTATACCTTTACAAGCATATGGGGTGGTTGATTCAGGAGTCTCGGAAGTGAACAACAGTGAAATTTTGGCACATGCAATGGAGAACACTACAGGAGAATTCATGAGAGTTATTATATTCTGTGGGGAAGCAATTTTGTGAATGAATATCCATGACGCACTTCAATAGGTGAATTTGTTAAAGGGGATGTTGATGATCCTAATCACTTGTTTGGCACATTTCCATGCTTGTTTCCATATGCTTCTGGAGGTTTTGAGGTCAATTGACTTTGGAAGGTCGGTTATCTTTGTGATTTGATGAAGTTTTTCCTTTTTTTATTTGCTTTGTTGTATAGATCTTGTATGTACAACATACATGTTGGGCTCTCTGGTACTCAGATTGTCACTTTCATTTTGACCTGCAGTTTATTTTTCAAGCCTTTGGCATTATGCAGAAGTGGCAAGTCTGTTCTGCTTCTTTACTACAAATCCAAAAATCCACATTTCGATGAAATGAAACCATGATCTGGAACATTGACACTAATGCTTTATTGGAATTGAGTAAAGAGGAGATGGAGAAGAAGCCAATATCAAATCATGCTGTGTCATCTCTAAAATGGCACTTATCTGCAGTGTGTTCAAAGGTTATGGGTACAGATGAGTCATAATGAAGTAAATTTTTTTTGGGGGGGGCTTAGTGTGTTCTTGGTTGACCCTGTTGAATGCTAGTATACCATATTAGTATTATAGTTCACATGCTTCATGTATTTAAGTACAAACTCAGCAGACCTTTCTAATCGATTCTTTCATTCGATCCCCATTGTTCCCCGCTCACCAGCAACAACCCCAGGTATGTCCTAGTGACGTTTAGCTCTACCACTTGCCTGCTTCAACAGGTTATGAGCCCTGGTGTGCTTATAGCACCTGGGAGTTGCTCGTCGTCTTGATGATTTTTACTCTCAAATGACGTTCAACATTGTTTATACACGGTCTGGGTGTGAGCATCTCACCCCAGAACCTGGAACTGTTACGATATGTTCAGAGTGAATACTTCACCTGAACCACTGTTGTGTGAGCTACCTCACCTCAGTGACTTTGTTCTCGCAGAAATGCAGAACGAGTGTATCAACCCACTACTCTTCAAGGGATGACTTTGTCCTGGTCGAGTTAGGGCTCTGATGTTCAGGAAGCACAAATTCCTTCGCCTCCTTCTATCTCTTTGATGCAAGGATTAGTACTGACATACAATGTCAACCCCAGCTCTTACTATGTCCACCAACTCAACCTTCGGTCAGATCATCCGCCTTAACAGCACCAACTTCCAACGTTGGTCCACGGACATGACCTCCTACCTCCGCTCCCAGGGCCTTTGTCCATTCTCAACCGTCGCCCTCGCCCAGCTGAAGTCGTTGACACCACGACCCAAGCCGTCACCAACCAGGCCGACCTAGATGCCTGGGATGAGATCGACAACAAGGCTCTCGGGACCATCCAGCTTAAGCTGGAACCTCATATCGCAGGAAGGTTCACCTCCCAGACCATGGCTGGTGACCTCTGGAACACCATAGACGCTATTTACTCAACCTCCACCATCGCCTCCGCCTACGTGGAATTCAAGACGATGCTCGACATCGTTATCCCCGAGTCCTCCCATCCCGCCTCAGCTTTTGCAAAGCTGAATGCCTCCTTCGCCACTTTGGCGAAAATCGGTTATACCATCCTGGATAAGATCCAGGTGATGATGGCACTTTTGAAGTTGCCACGGTACGCAGACGTGCTTTCACAGCTTGTCAATCAGATGTCCATGACTGCCACTACGGCCGCCACCACCACTACCACGCCCGCAGCGCCCAAGACTGCCACCCTCCCTGAGCTCGAGCAGCTCATCATCGCCGCTTGGCAGCAGACCTCTGCTAACAAGCGTAAGATGACCAACAACGAGCCAAGGGCTAACAAGGTCTCCGCTATCAAGCGGAAAGGGGAGGACCCTCAGTTCTCTCAGCAGCAGCAGCAGCAGCGGTTGCAAGGTCAGTCTTCAGGAGGTAGCGATGACAAGAGGAAGAAGGGCTTGCATTGCTCAGAGGCCGGCAAGGCCAAACAGCAAAAGCGCAAGGCAGCTCACGCTGCCAAGGTCGCTGATGCCTCTGGCTCCACCACCACCTCATTCACCTTCGCCGCCCCCAACATCGTCTCGCCCCCCACGCCGTCATATCTGTCTGTCGACCCCTGCCGAGTTTCGCATACGCCTGGTGCGGCCCATTATGGCCCACCAGCATTTCCTCATACCGCCAACACCATCTCGTTGGCCCACCGCCTGGGTGTTACGCCCACCATTCAAACGGTGAAGACTTTGGACCCAGTGGCTAACTGCCACATTGATTGGCAAGGAGGTATCCCCTCCTCGTCCCACCGCCTCCAACAAAGTCTCGATGACATTGCTCTCGAGGCTGCCATCACCTGGGAGGAGATCCTGTCCGACGACGAACCCTCACCCTCCAAGCGCGCCAGGAGCGCCTCTCCACCCTCCTCATATCCCTTCACGGCTACGTTCGACCAGCCGAGCTATCATCCAGCTCTGGCCATCGGACTCACACCTGAAAGTGAGACCACTCCCACCCTCACCACATGGCTTGGTGTGGAATCTGTCGGTCCCTCTGGATTCTCACAGATTCCAGATGAGGTTGTCGAGACAATGGGCGCAGACGCCATGGGGGACGAAGATGAAGTCTCGCTGGGTGAAGACTACCAGGATGACTTCCTAGGTAGCTACTTCGACTTTGGCTTCATGGAGGATGTCGACGAATGGTCAGTCCCTCCTGCTCACTGGTCCTCACACTGCTCAGACACTGATGTGCGATTTTCCTCGCCACAGAATAACATGGTATTTACGTGTTCGTCTGTAGTAGATAGTGAATGGACTATACATACTATCTCCTACTGGTTTGCCACTCTCACTGTGTGATGACTGTAGTAAGCAATCTGGTAAAGGAAAGGCCCGCTCAACTGGTAATAACATACCAGCTGATTTATGGCTGCTCGACTCTGGGGCTTCTGCCCACTTCACTCACAACATCAGCGATTTCGCTGAATACATAGAGTATGACACACCTCGATACTCGCAAACTGCGAATGGAAAGGCTCCCATTATTGGTGAAGGAACGGTCATCATTGAGCACAATGGCAACACTGTGCATTTATCACCTGTGATTTACATGCCACATTGCAATCTCAAACTGATCTTGATGGGCACTCTGCTCAAAGACCAATGTCTCACCCTCAGTGCTGGCCCTGGCCGCATTGATTTCTTTGATAAATGCGCATGAAAGATGGTGCTCTCGTTCCATTCACATGGTTCAGACACTATGTTCTGGATTCGCGCCCCAGCCTTAAAACCACATGCCTCGAAAACTATGGCCTCTGTGGATTACGATTTACTTCATCGTAGACTCGGACATCTCTCCAAAGATGTACTGAAAGCGGCTAAGAAGCATCTGAAGGACTTTCCAGACATAAAGATCCCTTCATCTGACAAGATCTGTCCAGGCTGCCAACTAGGCAAACAACCAAACTGGTCGTTCCCTCACACTGAGCAAAGAGCATCCTCGCCTTTTGAGCTGATTCATTCAGATCTCAAGTCTTTTGAGACAGAATCGTACCATAAGTACAAATATGCCATCATCTTTTATGACGACTACACTTCAATGGCATGGGTTACCTGTTTGCGATCTAAAGATCAGGCTTTAAAAGCCACCAAACATTTCTTCCAATTCGTCCGCACTCAGTTTAATGCCAACATCCGTGGCTTTAAATCTGATGCTGGAGGTGAATACACTTCCAAAGCGTTCACTGAGTATCTGCGTGATAATGGGATTAACATCCTACAATCTGCCCCCTACGCACACCAACAGAATGGACGTGCTGAGCGATTAATTCGCACTTTAATGGACAAGGCTCAGACAATGCGTCTTCATGCTTGTCTACCTGATTCCTACTGGGAGTTCGCACTTCTCCATGCGACTCATGTCTACAACTTGACGTCTATTAACAGGCTCAATTGGAGAACTCCCCATGAACTACTCAAGGGGGAGAAACCCTCTGTCTCGCACTTACGTGTATTTGGATGTGGTGCCTATGTATGTGCATATTCCCGATGAGACCAGAAAGGGCAAGTTGCAGCCAAAATCACAACTAATGATTTATTTAGGCGTTGCCTCTGGCAGTGTGACAAACTTTATGTTCATGCGACCTAACAATTCGCTCCACACCTCTGCCCACACCGTCTTTGATGAGAATCTCTTCCCGAGATGCTCAGGGGCTTGGCCTCACAAGCCTGTAAGTCACCCTCTGCAGAAACCCCACCACCATGACCAACCTGGTCACTCCAATGAGGACTCCGGTCCCGATGAGGATTTCGATGACGATGGACCCGCTCCAGCAGCTCCCATCCCAAATCAAGAGGGACCCAGATCGCCTCCTCGCCTGGATACTCCTGAGGCCCCTCCACCTCCACCTCCGGTCACTCCACCTTGTGCCCCTCGCCCACCTCCTGTCGGTCCTCCTCCTCTTCCAAGAAGATTGGAATGCGAACACCATGCGCCTACAAGGCCTGGCAACATTTATGGAGAAGGCAGACATCCGACCCAACAGGTCAAGGATATCGAGAAGGCTTCCACCTGGAAACAACTCATTGGTGAGGCTCCACTGCCTCCTATTCCGGAACCTCCATCGCCTCACATCCCTGGCGGTCTACCTCCATCTCCCTCTCTTTCTGAGAAAGATGTCGAGAGGATCACCAGTGAAGGGGGAGACACACTCCTTAACTACCTCTGTTCTCGAGCAATTCCCTTCGCCGAAACAAGTAATGCTCCCAATTATAGGGAATGGTCCTTTAGGGACATTAAAAGATTACCTGCAGCAGAGCAATCTGAATGGTGGAAGGCCTGTGACATAGAGCTATCCATGCTCAGAGAATGCAAGGTATGGGAAGTTGTCGATCGTCCCTCTAACTGCAAGGTTATTAAAAATTGATGGGTCTTTGATGTCAAAACCGATGGCCATAAAAAAGCTCGACTTGTAGCGAAAGGTTTCTCACAAGTTGAAGGTCTAGACTATGACCAAGTATTCTCGCCTGTAGTGCGATTTGAAACAGTGCGATGCATGCTCGCCCTAG
The DNA here is from genome assembly GCA_038090655.1 of Gastroboletus turbinatus. NCBI lineage: Eukaryota > Fungi > Basidiomycota > Agaricomycetes > Boletales > Boletaceae > Gastroboletus > Gastroboletus turbinatus. The sequence continues at coordinate 16,547 of JBBPND010000228.1, forward strand.
CTGCCTTATACAACTGGCACATCACTGGACTTGACGTCCGATCAGCCTATTTATACGGCGTTCTGGAAGAAGAACTCTACATGGAGTTCCCAGAGGGGTTCATGCCTCCCCATTTAAAAGGCAAGGTACTTAAGCTTCTACGTGCCATTTATGGCTTAAAGCAAGCCGGGATTACCTGGTGGCGCACGTTAGATAAATCCATGAAAGAACTTGGATTTGAACGGCTCAAATCTGATGCCGGCTTATTTGTGTACCGGCGAGGAAACGATTTAGTACTCGCCATCGTTTATGTCGACGACGCAATGTTTTGCGGACCCAATAAGAGCCTAGTCAATAAGATTAAGGCTGCTTTTATGAAAAAGTGGGAATGTCGCGATCTCGGAGATGTTAAAGAATTCCTCCGAATGAATATACATCGAGAAGGTCACCGCATTATAATTGACCAGTGGAGTTACCTCGACAAAGTGCTTGAGCGCTGCGGAATGATCAACGCAAAGCCTGTTCGCACACCTCTACCTCAGGGATATTACCCAGAGAAGAATGACGATCCTATCAACCATGAGTTGAGATCTCGCTTTCAGCAGGTCATTGGATCATTACTATATCTCATGATTGGTACA
>JBBPND010000229.1:0-17147 GCA_038090655.1 Gastroboletus turbinatus
CGCTAATCAACCATCATGATGAGATATCGATCGGGGCGAACTCAATTCACCTTACGCAGCTTAAGCGTGTGATCTTTGTGGTTTTCGGCGACAGGGATAGGGCTGTTTACGAGTATGTACCTTTTATCTTGAATCTTGCGGTTATTGAGTAAAGACGCTCTCAGGCAGCTCATCCCCCTCTACTTCCCACCCTCAGAGGTGGCAAACGTCGACTGAAAGAAGGATTCAAAGGTGTGAGATATGTCGTGGCCATTCTAAACTTCTAAAAGCTTTCCTGACTGTTGTGCTAAGTTGAATTTCCATTACGATGTTTTCCTGTGACGTTAGCACTGTTCCCCAAGGTTCGGTGTCCAGGACTTTCAAGTTGCTCCTGACCTATCCCCGTCGGAAGGAAAGGTTCGCTGAAAGTCTTACTTATCTTTTGTACGATCCAGCGCAGGCTATTCATCTGAATTATTTCACTCTGGCGTGATCTTCGCTGAACCAGACACTTTCAGTATTTGGCCCCAGGATATCCGATGGTTGATTGAGACGACAGATGACTCGTGGTGATGTTAGTTGCATGAGAAGAACCCAATTCACTGTTGAAACGTTGAATACCGGCCCGAGCATTACGGTGAGCGGGTTCCACAACTCTGAAACCGGTTCTCATCAACATACACGGGGTCTCATGATTGCATTATCGCTGATGCCCGTGATTCGCTCCTTCTGCCGTTTCTCCGTGTGCCGAGACATATAAGTACAGACAGAAGGTCAAAAGTTGACTGATTGTGCGTTCAAGTGCCCTCTTAAGTCCCATAAACGTTGCCAGCATTCGAGTGCATGGGGTCATCTTACAACATCTTCGTAGCATTCTTCTGTGCCATAGGCAAGTCAACCTCATCTTCCTTGCCTACGCTAGCTCACTTGCAGTCGGTTGAAGGTGGATTCCTATTCGGGTGGGTCCAACAGTGTCATCCCCAGTTTCTTGGACGGTTGAACAGAACGGTACTCTTTTTTTACAGCTATGACAGGTAAATTGTTCTTCTATTCTGACTGCGGAATGCCTGACGATATGATGCAGCGGCATCATAGCTTCGGTTAAAACCATTGATCAATTCATGACCTCCTTCCACAACCCGAGTCAGCCCATGATTGGCGCAGTAGTTTCAACATTCAACGGCAAGCGACCAGTAATTCGAGTTGATGTTGGCGTTGATGTGCGTGCTTTCAGGTGGATGCTTCTTTGGAGCTATGGGTGCGGCTTGGTAAGTTGACGTCTCTTGCACGACAAATGGAATACTCAACAAAACAGGACCAATGACAAATGGGGCCGCAAGCGGACTATACAGGCGAGGTTTTTCTCCGCAAATGTGCTGATCGCCTTGCTCAATGATTCCATTCTAGTTTGGGGCTGTCTGGGCCCTCTGTGGTTGCGCTATGCAGTCAGGAGCGCCGAACATGGTATGTTTGCTCGTCGGTCGCATTGTCGCCGGTGTTGCGATTGGGTTGGTGTTCCCTGTCGAACAGAAATTATCACCGCTGAGCAATTAGTACATCAGCATTTTGTCTATGACAGTACCCCTCTACAATGTAGCATGCACAGCTTCGTTGTGTTGAACGATCAATGCTAACCTGATTCTTGACTCCAGACGGAGATTGCGCCACCGAAGACCAGAGGTTTCATGGTCGGCTTGAACCAGCAGATGGTCGGTATAGGCTTTGTTGTTGCAAACTGGGTGAGCACACAGTATATCATACCGATACTCGTATACGATGAACAGTGACCAGGTCGGTTATGGGTGTGCTTTCTTGAATACTAATGCAGCTTGGAGACTTCCATTAGGTCTTCAGGCGAGTGTTTGGCGGTGGTCTTGGGCACATACAAGACTCATCTTTGCGCATAGATGGTTCCAGCGGGTACGCTTATGATAGGCATCCAGTTTTTACCCTACAGCCCAGTATGTATACCTGCGTCTGGTGGTTTCGAAAGCTCAAGCGCTCATCCGCCACCAGCGTTGGCTACTCGAAATGGACAGAGACGACGAAGCTCGGGAGGTTGTCTACAAACTTCGTGGCGTTGATACCCCAGAAGTCAAGAGTGCAGCGGATCAGGAGTTTGCGCAGATGCATGACCAAATCAAGGCCGATGCCCTCGTACGAAGTCGACATGTTAGCGATCTGTGGGCTACTCCTGCGATGCTACGAAGGACTCTGGTTGCAACCGGTGTACAGGCTTTCACGCAGTTTACCGGCATCAATGGTGGGTTATTGAACTGGAACAAATTTTTATGGACACCTGATGTGTGACAAGTCATCAGCTATTATGGGCCGCAGATGTACGAATCGTTGGGCTTGACCTCTGGCCAATCGCTTCTTGTTCAAGGGATCTATGGTGCGGTCGGGCCCATTACGAACCTCTTGTATGTATCACCAACCTAGCCTTTCGTTACCATCCCTGACGACCGTGACTAGTTTCATTCTCTTTATCCTGGATTGGATCGGCCGCAAGAAACCCTTGATGTTTGGCGCCGCGTCCTTCGTGGCTTTGTTCAGCGTCTTGTCCGCTCTATTAGCATCATTCCCTCCCGGTGAAAACCAGAATTTAGCTGCTCAAAGAGCTGCCATCGGAATGATTTTCTTGATGAGCATTGTCTTCTCATTAAGCTTTGGACCCGTCAGCTGGGTACTCGCCTCAGAAGTCAGGCGAACTAGTTTCCGGAGTTGCATCACAGATGTACTGACCAAACGAACATCAGGTGTTTCCCACCCGGACGCGTTCCATTGGCACGAGCGCTGCTACGTGCACGAACTGGTTGTTCAATGTAGTGATTTCTGAAACGTCGCCGATTGGGATGGCTAACGTTGGTTGGAAATTTTACCTACTCTTCGTTTGCCTGAACGCAGTGGATTTTATCATCATCGCGGCATTCTTCCCAGAAACAAAAGGCAAGTCCCTCCAGAGGGTTCTTAATTATGTAGCGTGTTGACCTGTCGCATAGGTAAATCCCTGGAGGAGATGGCGGTCATCTTTGGGGACGAAGTTGACGCCAGGCAAGTGCTTGAAGAGCACCTTGACCACAAGGAAGACCAGCTCAAGAAAGCATAAGTATCATTTCGACGACAGTAGTCATGCCATGTTATTTCATTACAAACAATGACATTGTGGAGCGAATGCGTACGCTACCAAGGAGGTTGGCACTGGCACCACATAGTTTCGAGTCAGGGGCCAAGACAAATATAGATATTTCTCCGACCGACCATATGTTTAAGACTCGATCAATATTTTCAGTACTGGGCTGCCACCAGATATACAGCCTTCCCTCGAACTTGATTTGAACGTTTATATATCGACTCTGCCCTACTAGACATTTGTGCCGCGCCTGCGTCACTTGTACCATTGCTGGACGTCCCTGAGCTCGGAATGCACACCCTCATAACATTGCCGGTCGAGGTATGTACTATATGAAGATTGATTGATCGTCCCTCGAAAAGAAAACAAGGTCCTGACTCCACATTAGCTGCTATACGAAATTCAGCTCTTCGCAACATCCCACACGCTTCCGCGGACATGCAAGGCTCTTCACGGAATCTTCACATCCTCCCCTCCATCTTACCGTGCACAATACCTCGTCGCGTGCACCGACTCGTCCCGCATCCGAAAGGACGTCGTCCTAACCAAAATACTGCTCTATCCGATATGTACTCAAGACGTCCTCGAGGCTTATTTTCGAGGGAGGGTTCCCGGAGAACCAACGGCATCGGCGCCGGAACTGCCACGACGATTGTTTCGCGCGCTCGGTGACAAGTCGACGACGGACTGGTCTGACCAAGATTCGCCTCTGCCTTTCCTTCGATACCTATACACTTGTCCTCATTTGTACCCTCCGAATGCCAATTCGCATGACGGGTACGCCTTGACCAAGGCTGTACAAACCGGGTTTGTCCCCCTCGTACGGTTCCTGTTGGATCACGGTGTCACTCCAACCTGGAAGAGCAATCTTCCTATCATGATTGCTATCCATCGCAAGGATCTAGGTCTAGTCAGAATGCTTGTGGAAAGGATGGACGCAGGAACGTCAACCTCCAAAAGCAAGGCCAACGGGAAACGACGAAAGCTGGAGGACAGAGTTGAGGTTACTCCAAAGATGCTGAGAGCAGCCGTTATATGCAAAGCGCAGGACATCATCGAGTATCTTACGAGAGAAAAGGGATGTATACCCGACATGCAAACGTTACTGTTAATGAGATGATATACTGGAATGGCTTGTTCTAGGGTGACGTGTAATGATCCTATTAGGAGACAAAAGCGACACGTATATGAAAACAAGACCATCCTCTAATACACACTGCAGTAATTTGCTAATGACACATCTATGGATGCATACTCATCCGCAGTAAAACAGAGTAGAGGAAGCTAAGATTGCATGGAACATTATGCTCGAGTGAGAAAATGATACCTATGAGGGAGATGAGCAGATCCGAGAGGAATCTGAGGTGTTTCTTGAAGAAGCAATGAAAGTTTGGTGCATGGAGAGGATTAAATATCATCGATATCGACTTCCCCTTCGTCGCCGAACTCGAATGTGCATTCGCCGTCCTCCTCGGGGAATGTGTCTGTCTCGTTGATTTTCGCGCTTTCTGGAAGCTCGCCATAAGCTTTCACTGTAGAGGTCGAGTCAGCGACAGATCCTCGTGATGATGACAAGGTAACTCGCAATTTCTGGCTTCGTCGGCGGTGTACTTGACGATGACATCTGCTTTGTCGTCTTGGAATTCACGAAGCGAAAGCAGCACAATATCTCCCTGGTTGATCCAGACCTAGAAAGCTTGTCGTTGAAATAGTCACGAAAGATCAGCTGAAAGCATGTGCTTGCCTTCTTTCGCATTTTCCCTCGGATGTGGGCTAATCGCTTCTGACCGTCAAAGCACTGGGCTTCCAGGCGCCCATTGCCTAGCATTTTGATGACTTGGGCATACTCTTGACCATCTTCACGAAAAACTAGTTCACGCTTGTCGTCCTCGTTCTCGTTTTTTCCACGTCTGCGGTTCTTTCCACCCTGTAAAACGAGGTGAGCGAGAGGGTGAACAAGGGCAGACAGCAGAAGAACGAACTTTGCCCTTGTTCTGTGTGCATGATGGGAGTCAGATCTAGGTATTGAGAATGTTGGATAGACCATACCTTCGGCATTCTGTATCAGTAGTTTGTTTCTTTTAAAAACCAACCAGTGATGAGGTCGTCGACTGTACCAGCGTTGGGTGACTTGTGTGATCAGAATCGGATGCGACTCCAGTGTGGCAGTGCACCTGAGTCAGCCGAATAAGGGATCCGGCCCCATGATGACTGGATCCGAGTCAAGGGGTAAAGATCTATAAATGACAGTTTTCTGACATCGGACATCCCACACTACCACCAACGTCATGGGTTATTCTTTACCACAAATAATGTATTTTGTCGCGCGAAAATCTTGGCAACGGACGACTAGGGAGGACTCTGAACACCATTGCAGTATGACATACAGTGTGAAAAAAACATCAACAGTACCCGTTAGCTGCTGTCGAACGTAAATGGACACTGTTCCCTGGCGTCTTGATATCTCCCAAGCCGGGTTCAACAAGGCGTTCGCCCCGAGCTACTCTAGGCACAAGTGAGAGTCCTTGCCGGGCTCAATGAGGGCAGCATAGAGGCCCAAGTTGATAAAAGTGGGCTCGAGGGCCTTTATTGCGCCAACCTAGTAAGCGCAACAACAGCATCAGCTGCGCCCTCACGAGCAGTGGGTGATTTTTTGTCAGAGGGCCTTGAGAGCAGCCTCCGTGAAGCCTTCACAGAAGCATCACGGGAAGCTTTGTCCGAGATGGAGAGTGTAGCAACATCAATTACTTATCTGACCGCCGCCTTTAAGTGAGGCGGGAGCAGTTGCTGTAACAGCAGGTATTAAAAAAATCCGAGAGAAATGAGAAAGGGAAGACAATACCTATGCATGGACATACTTATGAAAGGTATAGAGGTAGACACGAATTTTCTTCTATGTTCAAGATGCAAGAAAAGCTTGAAGATGGAAGCCATAATGCCTGGAAGGAGATTAGGAAATGAGTAAAAACAAGTGAGAATGACCGACCACCGCGACCAGTATGAGCAGAAAGAATAGGAAGCCCGAAGCGTATAACGCGAGAAGGGGCGGTGCATCAAAGTACGGCTGTTCTAACTGGCCTCTGATCCAACCCAGCACATACTCAGGACCGGTAGCTATGTTGCCCTGTATAAAACCAACTCAGAAGCGTTTGAGATCTCTAAGCATGGACGAAATATGTGAAACAAAATCTTGGTGTACGAACACTCGTGCTTTGGAACGTTGATGACCAAAGCTTGCGACAAGGAAGGGCCCCAGCCCCCAGGTGCAAGGGGAGCGTTGTTCGTGGTGTAAACAAGTTCGAGCAAATTGAGTTGGCTGACTCGTTCAACATTAGTGAACCAAACGTTCCGAACAGATACCTCCAAGTGCACCTGGTACTCGTGCAGTGCGTTGACGATGTCGGGATAAAGTGGTGTCCATTTGATGCTCGATCGGTGGAGCTGTGCAAGTACGAGCACACGAAAAGCTGAGGGGAATAGCACGCAAAATATGGAAAGGGAGACGAACGGAGACGAACGAGGCACTGTCGATTGCCAAAATAAAATGACCTAAAGCTCATGCAAGATAAGCCATTCACTCATTTGGATGAGTACAGCCATGGCATCACTATTACATTCTGGAAGGAAGGAAAGTGTGCATTCGAGCAAGAAGCATCGCGCGGAGCGAGTTCAAGTTGGCTTCGATCGTGTTGATCGGGTTACGTCATCAGCCCAATATGGGTTTGGGTACGACTGAGTGAAATCAGTCATAACTAACCCCGACCACGGTGCACTGTGAATAAAGTATCTAGAATAACACGGGGTGTATACTTTTGTATGGGTCTATCGCACTTGGAAGGCTGAAAACGTCCATTGAGCAGTATATATTCATGCTTGGAATAAAAACACTGCAGTATGTACGCTCAGTGACTCTCGAAAAGGAAAAAAAAAAAAAAAAAAAAGTAGGACCCTTGACACCAGTTGGCGCCTAGACTGGTGACCAGTCCGTCTAAAAGAGGCAGCTGTCGAGCCGTCGATAGACGGACTGTACCAGTAAATTTGGTTGGGGCTTTGGGGGGGTGAGCGGATCTGCCAGATAATGTCAAATCAGTTTCTGACTCAGACTCATCGATACCGCCGCCAACGAGGTCGCCAGCATCCGGGACAGCGTGACCGATGGGGTTGTCACCGTGTCAATGTCTCCAGACGTTTTAGGACGTGGCCGCGTCAGCGGTGTCAGCACCAAGTGTCCTAAAACGTCTGGCCACGAGACTATCGTCGACTCCTGACTAGTCCTGGACAGCTAACGTCCCGCTTGCATCTTCTTCTTCCCTGCATATCATACTGTTCCACCAGTGGTTCAGTTTTCATACAGATTGTGGAGTACTGGTCCGGCCAACGTTCCAAAGTCTTGCAGAACCAACGTTCGAGGTGCTTACAATTATTTGCACCCAAGCCGTAATTGGTCGATTTTGGAGTCTCCAACTCTCCAGTCCAAGTACGGTTGGCTCGCACAGCACCATCTCGATTCCTCCACATCCAGATGGATTGATGTAACGGGAGCAATTACTTTGATCCTGTTTGTGCCAGTATGACGGATATTTATTTAAATTACAGGTTTGCCAAGACTTTCTCCACGGACGCCACGGACGTCGCGCCAGCGCTTGTCGTTTCCACTGTTTTCCCAGGGTAGATCCTAGGATGAGGAAAGCCATCTAACCTCACACGGCCGTGACGGTGTGATCTTCGGATCCAAATATTAGTCTGTCAGTGGTCCCTTCACATGTCCTTCAAAGGATCAGTGCGGGCGAAGCTAACTTTGTTCCTGTGTGCATCGCAGGATTGATTCGCGTCTCCCGTACTGCTCCTATACCATCCAGTACTTCACCAGTGTTTTTGACGTATTCTGCAGTGGCCACCTCGACGTAACGGGAACTTCTCGAAATGGATCTTTTCTCGAAATGGATCTTCCAGTACTTATCAGGGAACATCGATCAAACCCGTCAATGGCCGCCTCCGCCACCAGGTGGCTTTGAACGGATTCGGAAGTATTCATCCATTTTCGGACATTGCTCCTAGTAGTAGTCCGGTTCCATAGGAATAGGAAACAAGATGACCCTCGACAAGGTGTCACGTACTAAAAATTGCCCAATTGGCAATATTGTAATAGTGGAACGTGCTATATGAGAATTAATGAACGTGCGCTCAGTGTCCCTGTCCAGATTCACCATGCATGATCCACCAGGGAAAAAAACGAGAGCATTCACCACTGATGACTTGGGCAACGATTCTGGATGCCTTGCCGCCAACACACGTCTGCAAGAGGAGCGACACCGATGTGATAGGGAACATCGTCTTTCCGGAATGAGTAAGGGAGTGACCACGGTTATGGATCGGATGTTGAGTTGGGAGAGTACATCCGCTTCAAATGTCTATATTTACGCAGGGTGTACAAGGCCAACGTTTCTGATGTAAGGTTAGGCTGGCCTCTGTAGGATTCGGAACGACATACCATTCTTGATGTATTCTCCAAATGCGAGTGCTTTCTCCACCTCCTCCTCATCTTTCAAGTTTCGGTTCTCTGCGCGGGCGGAAGGCGATTCGGTCAACATCATGAGCCAGAGTGGGCCGGAGGGACGAAGTTAGGAATGAGGGTTTAGAAGGACTTACTCTCATAGAGCTTTCTGAGCTTCCCATGGAAGTCATAGCTGGTAGAGGAGGATATGTATGAGCGTGCCATGGCGACGGACAGCCTCATCTGACTTACGAAGGCTCATAGTCGCGTCCGAGACGGTGGAGCTCCTTGTACAAGGCTAGAGCTCGCAAGCGCTGAGATCTGGCTCTGGTCGCCATGGAGAGCCAGAGTTAGCGCGAGTGTGTAACAAGTCCGCGAAGACTGAGAGGTACAAATCAGGCAAGTGCGAGGGTGCAGTGTCGCAAGGACAGGGATCTGCGCTTGGTTCGCAACTCGACAAAGTCAAAGGAGGACACCGCTTCGCATAGCAATTCTAAGCTTCTCTCAAAAGTCAAACATTAAGTTGAAACGGCGATGTAGACTGAATTCTTAGATTCGGCCATGTGGCTGTTGATTGCTCCGCTTCGGCTCGCCCAGTGGCAGTTACACCGGCGCGCGAAGCTGCAAAGATCCCACAGCGAGGACGTGCTGAGAAAGGAGGAGAAGCACCACGCGGATCTGGCAGGTGACGGCCACAGATTGGTAATGATCGGGTACCTAGTAGGCTGATTGGGCGAATATGCGAACGTGCAAGGTACGGACTGGGTTCCCTTGGATGGAGGCTCTGTTCTCATCATAGCGTCAGTTATAAACCTTCTCCAGCCGGTATGAAGCGCACGCCCGCATCTTCCCCTGCTTTCCGGTTAACTGTTCACAATGGCCAACGCAATCGAGCAGCTCTCCGACCACGACTCCTACCCCGGGAAGCCCGAGCCACGGACCAACGTCACCGTGCTCAACGAGCGTCGTCGTGCTGCTCTCTCAGAGATCGACAATGCCCCCTTCTCGTATGCTCTTTCTCCTTCTTTCTTCGTTACATCTCACCCTGCCTCGTAGTTGGTTCCATGTTAAAGTCTGCTTGGTCGCAGGAGTTGGCTTCTTCACCGACGCGTCAGTTGCACATTATCATCTCCATGACCATCACATGACCCTCTCCCAGCTATGACATATTCGCTATCAGCATTGCTGCCACTATGCTCAACTATGTCTATGGTAAAAATGGTATGTAGATCATCCTGCGTTCTCCCTTGCCCTTATCCGCCCCGTCTAGCTGTACTCTCCACCTGGCAGTCCACCGGTATCAAGGCTGCCACCCCCGTCGGAAATTTGTTCGGTCAGATCATCTTTGGTTGGCTTGCGGATGTCCTCGGTCGTAAACGCATGTGTAAGTAAACCTGCCTCGATCGTCCCCCCACATTGTTCTAAACTCTATCCATCTAGATGGAATTGAGCTCATGATCATGATCATCGCCACCTTCGGACAGGCTCTTTCCGGCCAAGCACCCGCTGTTGGCATCATTGGTGTCATCATCGTATGGCGCTTCATCGTCAGTTCTTCCGCTACGTTCCACCCACACTTCCTCACCACTACTTTATCAGATGGGCTTCGGTATTGGCGGTGATTACCCGTTAAGTGCCATCATTTCATCCGAGTTCGCCGCTACCCGCTCTCGTGGTCGTCTTATGACGGCCGTGTTCGCTTTCCAAGGATGGGGCCAGTTCAGTACGTTTCGTCATTTAAGCACAAAATCGCTTTAATGAATCCTTCACCAGCCTCCTCTATCGTTGCCATCGTCGTTGTTTCTGCATACAAGGATGCCATCCTTGCGGCGCCCTACCCTTGTGCTGTGCCCGTCGACTACACTTGGCGTCTCCTCATTGGTCTTGGTTGCGTTCCTGGTGTCATCGCCCTTTACTTCCGTCTCACCATTCCCGAGACCCCTCGTTTCACTATGGATATCGAGCGCAACGTTGAGCAAGCCACACATGACATTGACACCGTTCTCACAAGCGGCAAGTATGTTGAGGACGACGATGCGGTTGTTTCCCAGCGTGTCAAGGCACCTCGCGCAAGCCGTGCTGACTTTGTTGCTCACTTCTCCAAGTGGAAAAACGGCAAGGTTCTCCTCGGCACGGCCTACTCTTGGTTTGCACTCGATGTCAGTCGAACACACCTGTTGCCTATCCGTCCTAACATGTCTCTAGATCGCTTTCTATGGTCTCGGTCTGAACAGCTCTGTCATCTTGACTGCCATTAAATTCGGTGGCAGCTCTGCCGCCAAAGGTACCCCTCTCAATGTTTACGAGACTCTGTACAATGTCAGCGTCGGAAACCTTATTCTCAGCGTTGCCGGCCTTATTCCCGGATACTGGGCTTCCTTCCTGGTCATCGATACTTGGGGTCGCAAGCCTATCCAACTCATGGGTTTCAGCGTTCTTACCGTTCTCTTCGTTATTATGGGTATGTCGTTGTGCTGGTTGCCGCAGATGAGCACTCATTCTTTCCGAAGGCTTCGCTTACGACAGGCTTAATGCCTCACCAGCTGGCCAGAAAGCTTTCGTTTTCCTCTACTGCATTACCAACTTCTTCCAGAACTTTGGTCCTAACACAACGACTTTCGTCGTTCCCGGAGAGGTGTTCCCTACCCGTTACCGTTCGACCGCACACGGTATTTCCGCAGCAAGCGGCAAGCTCGGTGCTGTGGTTGCGCAGCTAGGTTTCGGCCAGTTGGTCAACATCGGTGGCACGAACAGATTCATCCAACACATGTAAGTATCATCTGTGTTTGGTTTCGATAGTCAACTAAATGATTGTCTTCGTATAGCATGGAAATCTTTGCCTTCTTCATGCTGACGGGAATCTTCTCCACGTTGCTTATCCCAGAGACCAAGCAAAAGACCCTCGAAGCTCTCTCCAACGAGGACCAGGAAGAATATATCTCCGGTGCTATCATTGCCTAGACAACGGAAAACCCTTCCATCGGACTCGTTATTACATGTGTCGGATCTTCCTTATTGATTTTGCACGACAACCGTGTAATTACTCTTCTTGTAACATGCAATACGATTTTCACCGGATTCTACTTGGTTCTCAGCTTACGAATGTACCTCTGACAGACCTGGAGTTACTCTGTCCTCCACATAAGATAAGAAGTTGATTAATACTCGTAAACTTGTCGCTCGGGCAGATGCGCAACCATGGCGACAAAAAACGGTGGGCAATAGACTGCATAACATTGGAGTATGAGAAGTTGGAACAGTGTGCTCAGACTCCTAAGTACATTGGTATCGATACCTTTGTGCCTACGAAGACTTTGGTTTCTTTTTCTAGCGATCATTGATCATTATCAGCTGCCGTAGGAGGCAAGGCAGAAATGCACTCACGTATGCGACGGCACCAAAATCATACTTTATGCCAACCTCTACCAATTTGCGTTTGCGTTCCTCCTGACGTTTCATCAGCCGCTTTTCTGCCCTCTGGATGCTCTCCTCCGTTCGGGACTTGGTGTCAGAAGAGTTGTCAGCTCGATATGGTTGTAAACATGCTCTTGTTCACCTTGTTGTGTTGCACCCGGGCTATACGATCCCGAGGGACCGGTCTCCATTTTCGATTTGCACCTACCCACAACTCTGGATGAACCTCGTCCTTGGGTATCACCTTGCATTTGAGTATATGTCCCATGAGCAAGTAGTTGTCCATCGTGTCCGCAACGATCTGCGCGACGGAGGACGAGTCAAACTCGAGGAATGCATAATGTTTCGACTTTCCGGTCTAAGAAGATATCTCGTCGGCATTGGGCAAAAAGAAAGGAACGGAGCGCGACACGAAATACCGACCTTTTTATTCCGGGACACGCGTAGACGCAATACCTCGCCAAACTGCGAGAAATAGGCTCGAAGCTGATCCTCGTAAAAGCCGTGCGGCAGACGACTGATTGAGATGACACCTTTGTCGTGTTTCTGTGGTGTGATGAGCGTATACGAGGGGTGAAATGGGCGGATTGGTACGCACTTGTTGGCGCTGGGCCCGTTCTAGCTTTTTCTGCACTGTAGCATCGTCCTTGGCCACCGTAGGCAGCTTTCCAACGTCAACACCATGCTCCACGATGACTTCCTCGTCGGAAGAGTCCTCTTCATCGGTAGAGAAGCCGTACAGGTGCTCCTCGTCACTCATTTTGTTTCGAGGTAGGATCTATCTATATAGTAGATACCGTAATTGGCACATCACTCAAGCTTGGATAACAAATCACAACAACATTCACTCCTTCCACTCATTACATGCTATTCAGCTCGAGATGGTACCCAAGTTCGCCAATCCACATTCGTTGTCGCAGGACGTGGAAGTGATCACACGCTCAGAGATTGCTCAACGGGCAGGGTTTACTTCCGTTGTTCATGATGAGAACAGTCACTCCCTCAATCGTGACCTGGACAGCATGCTCGGAGACACGTGGGCAGATGCCCTTGCGGACGCATCTAAACCATCAAGAGCCAAAAAGCATCAGATGGTCGTAGAAAGTCGCCTCGATGAGGATGACCAACTCGGTAGGGACCTTTTGCACGCAGGAACGTTGGTTCTCAAGCATCCAATAGTATTCCGCCTAATATCCAGCATGAAATCTCCACAACACATCTTTCTAAACCCTAAGCCATCATCTCCGCCTGTGTATGTACACATATATGTCCCTGATAGCCACGAGGCATCTCATAATGCCATGTCACCAGATCGGGAGGGCCTAGCTGCGAAGATGACCAAATACAAGCCGAAACGCGCAGGATACGCGCGCTGTCTGTCGCAGTGGAATTGGAGGGACTGCGAGAAGCGGCTGTTTCAACATGGCAGGCTGATTCCAAGGTTGTACAATATTGATTGCCATGTCGTGTCACGGCTGACACGACCTTTTCCGTAGCCTATCACCGTTGAAAACAAGGTGACAATCGGCAATATGCATCTTGCTCAACATCTACCTCCGTTGCTAGTCACTGAAGAGGCTCGCGCAAGCAAGACCGTCCGGCGAGTCAAAACTAGAAATCCGCAGGCTAGTAAGAGTCCAGCAGCGTCACCGCACGAGTCCCGGCTGTCTTGCGTTGTACTGCCTGTGATATCCGTCCCCGACCATGGAAAAATCCCAGGCAAGAAACGTCGAAAGCCTGTCAAAGAGAGACCGCCCCCTACTTATTGGAGACCATCGCCTGAACTGCGAGGAAAATGTTTGGGATATGCGCTGGGCTATCCGTCTAGCTGGGCCCCTGACCGTCTATATGTACGGGATGCGATGAAAAGGGGAGTTGAATCCACCTCGACATGTAATGCTGTGCACGATACGTTCAGGTCGGAGTGACATCACGACTGCATTTTGCACCAGAACCAACACCATGTCTGGCACACACACCGTCCCCGACCTCCCTTACAGCAACAATGCACTCGAGCCATACATCATTACAGAGATCATGAGGTTACACCATGACAAGCACCACAAAGCATACGTCGATGCGCTCAACGCTGCCGAGAACAACTACGCCAGGGCTACTACCCCTAAAGAGCGCATCGCCCTTCAGTCTGCCCTTCGTTTCAACGGCGGTGGTCACATCAACCACTCCCTCTTCTGGAAGAACCTCGCACCTGCCCCAGACGGCACGCATGTCAAGGGCAACGGCGGTATTCTCAAGGATGGGCCCTTGAAAGACGCCATCAAGCATGACTTTGGCTCCGTCGAGGGCTTGATCAAGGAGTTCAATACCACCACCGTAGCCATTCAAGGTTCTGGCTGGGGTTGGCTCGTGAGTTCCTCACGATGATGTTGTCCCTTTCTTCTCACATCCTGGTAGGGCTGGAATCCCAAGACGAAAATTCTTGAAGTCGTCACCACAGCCAATCAGGACCCTCTTCTCACTCATGTACCCATCATCGGCATCGATGTCTGGGAGCATGCGTACTACTTGCAGTACTTTAATGCTAGGGCTGCGGTGAGTAAATATATGCGTTCGTGAGACGCCAGACTGACTTGCTCCTCCCATGTCATCAGTACCTGGGTAAGATTTGGAACGTCATCGACTGGGAGGAGGGTGAAAAGCGATACAATGATGCCGTCTCTGGCTCCAAGTTGTAACTGTAAGGATGTAGTGAGAAGGAATCCTGTTCGGAACGAAATGTAGCTGTATCATGTACTCTTTGCACTACTGTCTCGTTTCCATTGTGTACTCAAATATACGATGGTTTGTGGAGCAAGCGTCCCATCACGCCAGCGGAACGGAACGACTCGGAACGCGGTATCAAACGTAGTACGATCAGGCAAGAGTGAAAATCGTTGGGCGGCCGTCGAGGTATGGGACCTGATACTATTTCTGATCGTCATAAGGCTGACTGACATTTGAATTCAACCAGTACCAAGATAGGCGACACTGAACAGTGAAGCTGGCCGCACACACTAATACTCTCCTTCCACGCTCCAAGTCAAATTTATGTAACGTGGCCGCCAGAAGATCCAAGACAGGAACCCCGAACTTTGAAGTCAGGTGGTCGAGTGACGCTGTCATTTTCCCTAGACTCGGAGGTCCTATTCCTTTTAAAGGCCGTGAGTCCGTGACCATGGGATGGGATTCCTCTTGGTCTTACCCAGCTATACGTGATGAAAATTGCAGTGACTGGATGCAACGGCCTCGTTGGCAAACCCGTCGTCTTGAGCGCCCTCCGGACAGGCCATACCGTCGTCGGAATCGACAAGGTCGCGAAAGAAGACACCAAGTTCCGCCACGATCCGCACTTTATCTTCGTCCTCGCAGACCTGACCCACTTTGAAGAGGCGCTCAAGGCGTTGGAAGGATGCGACGCCATCGTACAGCTCGCTGGCGTCAACCAACCGATTGACTATAAAGTCAACACACACAACTGGTGAGATGTCCTCCAGCGCCACCGACCGCCTTGCGCTCTGTGAGATGAATCATCTATCTGTGTCTGTTGCGCAGCAACGTGGTGATCAGCTGGAACGTATTGCGCGCTGCTGCAGAAGTAAAGTCGCCTTCGTGCCCCCCGAGTATGTCTAGCTGAATGGTTTTGTTTGTAGCTCGGGATAGAGCGCGTGGCGCAAGCGTCGTCCGTGAACGTCCTCCGTGGCGTCTTCAGTGTTCAGCCCCAGTTCGATTACTTCCCGATAGACGAGCTTCATCCAACGATCCCGGACGAACCATATGGGCTTTCGAAATTGTGAAAAAAACTCCCTATCGTCATGTTTCGAACGTGGTTGATCTCATTGAAAGATATGTACACCTTGCAGAGTCGCCGAGATGCAAGCCGACACGATCGTTCAAAGGTACCCGAATATGCGAGTGGCTAGCATCCGGCTCCACTTCTCGGTCCCAACGAGGACTCGAGCCTACAGGAAGGACTATGAGCGTTCGAGGGGCGACCTCTGGAGTTATGCTCAAGAAGACTCGGGGGCAGAGGCATTTGTGAGGGCAGTGGCAGTAGAGAATGAGGAGTGGAAGCGCCACGAGAAGTTCTTCATCGTTGCACCTCAGGTCGCAGCTGACGAAGGCTGGTTGGAACTAAAGCAAAGGTACTTTCCAGATGTTCCACTGAGGGAAGGATGGGTGAAGAATGGAGGGAACGGCTTCTTCGACTGCAGTAAAGCGGAACGCTTTTTCGGATGGGTACATAGGGATTACGCATAGCAATTCGTGAACTAGAACCGCGCAATGACAAGCGTGTAATTTAAAGATTATGCTGGATGTAGGAATGTCTGCAACTGTGCAAGAGTTAGGCCAAGTAAATGTTAAACAGTGAGAAAAGTCGCACATATTCCTCGTAATGATGCAATACTTCGCGAAGTTGCTTCCTTGATATCTCTGCCCGGTAGAGAATTTCATCGTCAGTACGCTTCCCGTCAAAGTATTGGTTGATTCTGCGAGACGAGTCAGGAAAAGTGTCGTCCAATTGTTCGAGATGAACGCTTACAACTCGAATCGCCTTGCAATGTGTTCATCCTTTCCCTCTGACATCGCGGCGAGCCACTTCCGTTCTAACGGAGATGCGGTCCCCGGATCACTTATCATAGATGGAGAAATAGTGTCCTCGGCAGTTCCCCATCCAACATAATCCTCGTCAGATTCCTCGGTGATACTTTCATCGTCCTTATCCGCATACGATCCGGAGACCTCACTGCCCAACTCCAACTCGACGGAAGATATACGCCTGGAGTAGCGTCGTGCGCTCTTCGGGGACAATGACAACCATGCAATGCCAGGATTTCCGAACCTCTTGTCCATTGGTGATTCAGGTTCGAGAAGTTTGCTTGGCCTGCGTCCGCGAAGTTGGCGACCACCCAATCGTTCTAGTTTCCGTTCATGAGCCTCACGAACACGAACTTTGAGTTCCAACGTCGCGACAATCCGCACGTGGAGATGGAGAGTACACAAAAGGTCGTGCTTCAGCATCCAGAGCACAACGTCGTGATATAGAGAAATGTGTTCTTTGGAACGGACGACAACAGCGAAGAAATGGTTATCGGTTTGTTTGGAACTGGCCGCTGAGATGGTTGCGAG